>LR750059.1:178541-417090 GCA_902729485.2 Mus minutoides
ATACCAAAATCATTTTTAAAAAAATTTTTTGTCAAGGTCTTAAGTATGGCTATGCTTGGTAATGAACAGTACTACACAGGAAAATAAGGCAGGAACGGCCTATAGGATGGACCACTGAGTAAAGTTATTTAATGTCAAGACTGTGTAGTTCAGTTGAACCTGAGTTCAATCGCAAGAGCCAACAAAGCAGCAAGAAAAACACCCACAAGTTGTCTTCTAATCCCCACAGGTACACTGCCACACATATACATGCACTCAAACAAAAATAAGATGTAGGGCCAGGTATGGCAGCACACACATTTAATCCCAGCACTCAGGAAGTAAAAATAGGTGGATTTCTATGAGTTCTATGCCAGTCTGCCCACATGCTTGATGTATGAATTCCAGGCTAGTATAAGAGGGGGAGGTTAGGGCTTATAAAGCTAAAACCCACAACTGCATTGTACCAGGGCAGAACCGGTGACAGAAGTCTCAAAGTTTCTATAACATAGGTTTCCAAAGCTTAATTAGAACAATGGACTTTCTGAAGCTGTAAGTCTGATAAGTCTGATTAAGAATGAAGCACTGCTGGGCTGGAGAGCCAGAAAATGAAGCTCACGAAATTAAGTCACCTAAAGCTAAATGGGGTTCCCCCATCAGTTCACTTCCTTCCTTTATTTATTTATTTAATCATTTTACTCTCAAGCAACTCGGACATTACAAAAATACTCCTTTAACACCAGAAGACACACACACACACACACACCATATGTATATATATATATATATATATATATATATATATATATATATACATACACACACACACACACACACACACACACACACACACACACACACACACACACACACATATATATATATATATATATATATATATATATATATATATATATATATATAAAATGAATGAGGTTGGGACTGTGAGCACGTTTCAGCTTTCAAGTGCGTTATCAAATATCAAAGCTGAATTTCAAACGTGCCCTTTCGGCTTAGAAAACATTTCTACCTTTATTATTTTTAAAATTTGAGAGAAGGGCTCATTAAACTGCTCAAGTTCCCGGTCTTTCTGCCTCCGCTTCCTCAGTAGCGGGGATTACAGGCCGGAGCTATCACACCAAGCTGTTCCAAGCTTTTTTTTTTAATCTCAAACATTTTACATCACAACCGCAGGGCTTTTATTATTATTATTATTTTTTATGTTTTTAAGGCAATGGCATAACCGACCCACACAGTCAAACGTGGAGTTTGTCAGTTAGAATACCAAGAGTCATAATGGCGGACACCGGACTGCTGGACAACACCGCTCCGATCGTCCCGCTCCATGGAGAACCGCCCAGGACCGTGAAGCCGCCCGGGCCAGGTCACCGTAACTGTGCCCCGCAGCCCGCTCCTGCACCCGACCTCCCAGCCACTCACCAAGTCACACCGGAGCACTCAGCATTCTTCCTGATGGCCGTTCGCTCCCAGGGCCCACTTCCTCCGCGGGCCTCTCTGTGAGAGCGGAAGTACACTTCTGAGGTCTATCTAGGAAGCCCGGAGGAATAACATCTCAGCTGCTCTCCGCCCACATTCCTCCCTGGCGCCCTTGATGTCTGAGCTCTGGTTTGGCTATATGGCTGAAGGCCTAACTTCCATGTCCCGTCCTCTGTGTCTGGAGATAATGTAAAAACCCTGATCCTCCATCAGTGGTACACATTTGAAGTCTCTCTACCTGGAACTTTCCAGAGGGTCAAGTGATTATAAGTCAGTACATTCTGAGAATTATTTTACTCAAGAATGTTCCTGTGGGTGGAGAATGGAATTTGGCATAGCCTTCACCCTCGGTGGAAGTGGAAAGCTGTAAGGAAGGTGTGGGACTGGAAAAAATCCTTAGGGTCCCTCAGTAAGAAGAGCATTATCTAGATGAGTGGTATGGAAAAGGCACTGTTGAGAAGCAACCTCTTAGCTCCCTGAGTAAAGGCTAAATGATCTGAGACTGGTGCAGAGACTACAGGTCACTAACAGGCCCAAACGGCAAACATGGCACTAGCAGGTCTTGCTCTCCCCCTTTACTCTTCCTACCTAAACTGTAAGACCCTGACCTTCGGTCAGTGGTACTTACTTTGTGACATCCTCAAGTGAGACACTAAAATACAGATTGATGCAAAAGCAAGAGGTTTACTTTCCGGCGCGAAGGATTGACCTTCAATTAGTCCCACCAGTCAAGCGACTAGAAGGCGAATCCGAATGGCTATTATAAGCAGTTTTTATACATTCGGGTAATCCCTCCTCCTGTGTCTCTAGGGTAGGGATATCCCAGGAATCAAAGACAAGGTCCAACCACCAGGTATAAGGCAGGTGTTCCTCTGTAGTAGACCAAGCTACATCCCCAGTGGCTGGGGGTACTTGCCAAGTCACTTTGGTAGGGTTATGTGGGGTGCTGAGGCTCGCTCGAGAAGAAAGATATACCACAGCCATCTCATGGTTTCTCTGGCCTTGCAGAAGGGCAGGTGATCTTGAGGTTGAAGGGGTGGCTCAGGTATCTGGCTGTAATCCAGTTGGCGGCAGGTTCTGGTCTGACATGAGTTACACGAACCCAGGCAGTTACTCTATCCACTTTAACGGCTGTCAGGCTGATGAACAGCACCAGGAACAGTCCTTTCCACTTTGCTTCCAAGTTTTCAGCACGATGCCTCTTAACATATACCCAACCTCCAACTTGGTACTTGTGTGGAATCTCTGAGGTACCTCCATTAATCAGGGCACTAAGTTTAGTATCACAGTTCCTGGTGGCTGATCTGGAAGGCTTGCAATCAAGCCATAAGATCCTTGTCAGCCTGAAAAGTCACTCTGGGTCAAGGGAGTGGGGATCCCATACAGGATCTCAAAGGGAGTTAGTTTGAAATGATAGGGAGTATTTCTGGCCCTAAACAATGCCATGGGAAGGAGAAACACCCATTCCGTACCAGTCTCTACTAACAATTTGGTTAAGGTCTCCTTCAGGGTCTGATTCATCCTTTCTACTTGCCCTGAAGTTTGGGGACAGTATGCACAATGGAGTTTCCAATCTGTGCACAGAAACTTACCCACTCCCTAGCTTACCTGAGAAATGAAGGCTGGCCCATTATCTAAGCCAATGGTTTTAGGCATACCAAATCAAGGAAGTATCTCTTCTAGTATCTTCTTCACGACCACCTGTGCGGTTTCTCTCTTGGTGTGGTAGGCTTCTACCCATCCAGAAAAAGTATCTACAAAGACTAGGAGGTACTTATACCCATATTTTCCTGGTCTGACTTCAATAAAATCAACTTCCCAAAATACTCCAGGATGATTATCCCTTAGCTTCTTCCTGATGGTGCCTTAGTGGAATAGGCACTTACCTTCTGACAAGCTTCACAATTTCTAGCTATCATGTCTGCTAGTTTTCCTAGATTTAAAGTAACTACACCCGACCCCTTGATCGCCTGTTCTAGCTTTGTACTACCAAGGTGGGCATATCTGTGCTTTTGTGCAAACAGTTCAAGGGCCTGATGTTCTGGTAGGATGGTTTTTCCCTCCAATGTGGTTCTTCCACTTTTGTCCAAACAGTTAGTGGGGACACTCTTTGATCAGCTTAAGCTCATGATTAGTAAACCCAGGTAGTAGCCAGCCATTTCTCAAGTTCCAATCTGAGCTCTCTTCTCCTGCGTGGTGGTTTGTCAAGAGGATAGTCTTTATTTCTTTCATCGCTCCTTCCTATGCAACCCTGTCTGCCAAGCAGTTCCCACTAGCTATGGGGTCCTCACCCTTCTGGTGCCCAGGGCAATGAATTATACTCACTTTTGCCAGTTTAAAAAGGGCCTGTAGTAGGGCAACCATCTCTGGTTTGTTTCTCATGATCTTGCCTTCTGAGGTTAGGAGTCCCTGTTGTTGATAAATGGCACTGAGCACATGCGCAGTCTCCAAGGTGTACCTGCTGTACCACTGCAGCTCCAGCCTTCTGTTGGCAATCAACCAATAAGTTGCACACGTCTCTCAGATCTTGCATGGGGCGATAGTCCTGAGTAGCAGGCTTTTTTTTTACAGGCAACAGGGGTGTGTTCCAAACAGAGCAACACTTGCACAGGACCCCCAGTTGTAACAGCCTGTCAATGTGAGGCTTAATACCTTCTCATGCCTCTCCCAACATGTGGTACTGGTGCACCGAGAAAGGATCAGCCTGGGTCTTAAGATCCACAAACACAGGAGCCTGCAGACATGCATGTCCTAGCCCAGCTGTTTCAGCCCAAACAAGAGGAAATTTTTCCAGTCACCAAGCAATATCCTGTGTCTTATGGGTTTTGATCTCAATTTGTATTCATCCTCCAGCCTAATATAAGGACCTGGACAGGTTCTCCAACAGGTCCCCTCAATTGAGGGCCCTCAGAAAGGAAGTGGATCTGAGCCCCAATCTTGGAGAGCAAATCTCTCCTGAGCAAGGGATAGGGGCAGTCAGGGATGACCATGAACGAGTGGGATACTGGGTCCATACCCAAGTCCACAACTCTTCGGGTAATCCATGAATATTGTTTAGTCCAGTGGCCCCTTGGACCCATGATTTTTTTGCTGGAGACTGGCCCATCTGCTTGGAGGAGGACCAAGTGTTGGACCTTAGTATCCACCAAGAATTGGGTGGATTTCCCCTCCATCTTCAAGGTTACCCTGAGCTCCAGGAAGGGTCCGAACCCCATCCTCCCTAGTCGCTGCCTTCCCCAAGGGCTAACAACTTACCTGTTTGGGGGTGCTTTTCCCAAGGCCTGGGATTTCCCACCCCCAGCTTCCATTTGTTGGGGCACTCTCAGGTTCAGTGGCCCCTCTCTTTGCAATATATGCACTGGTCCTTTTCTAGGGGTTTTCTATCTCTCTTTGGTCAGATTCTCTCTTCTCTGCTTTTCCCAACTACTGTAGTCAAGATTCTCTGAAAATTCCTTTCCTGTCAATTTTCTTTATTTCATCTCCCTTTCATCTTCATTTCTCTTTCTCTGCTGCTTCTCCTCCTCTGTCTCCCTGTTATGGTAGACTTTCTCAGAAACCTGCACCATATCCCTCAACAACTTATCCTGTAGTCCCTCTAGCCTGTGAAGCTTTTTCCTGATATCTCTACTCACCTGGCCTTGACACCAGGCAGGAGGGGAAAGCTTAAGGGGGGTTGGGGGAGCATAAGACTGGCAAAGTCCTTAGGATCCTGTACAGGAACTGCAAGGCACTAACAGGCCCAAGTGTGGCAAACATGGCACTAGGAGGTCTTGCTCTCCCCCTTCACTCTCCATATCTAAACCATTTGATTTTCTTATTTAGGCACTTTCACATTTCTAAAGGTAGCCACCAAGGTCTATTCCCTTATTTGGCCAATTTCTTATGCTGGCACTTTCTTATTCCTAAGGCTGATCACCAATGTTCAGCAATCAAAAATCCCCATTCAGCTACTCTGATTAACGTACACAGTCAGAATTTACCAATTCAGCCTAGTGATGTGGGATCCAGAGAAAATCAAACACACCCAAGACATACTGTTATGGTTTGTATAAACTCAGCCCGGGGAATAGCACTATTAGAAGATGTGGCCCTGTTGGAGTAGGTGTGGCCTTGTTGGAGTAGGTGTGTCACTGTGGGTGTGACTGGAAGCCAGTATTTTGCTAGCTGCCTTCAGATGAAAATGTAGAACTCTCAGATCCTCCTGTACCATGCCTGCCTAGATGCTGTCATGCTTCCTGCCTTGATGATAATAGACTGAACCTCTGAACTTGTAAGCCAGTCCCAATGAAATGTTGTCCTTATAAGAGTTGCCTTGGTCATTATGTCTGTTCACAGCAGTAAAACCCTAAGACAGAAGATGGTACCAGGGACTGGAGTATTGTGATAGGCATAATCATGCTTTTGTTTGGAAGAATGTGGATTTGGGGACTTTGGATTTGGAAAGTCATGGAATGATTTAAGTGGGGCTTAAAGAGACATCCTATTAGGAAAATGAAAGACTGTTGCTGTGAGTGACTTGAACTGTGGGGTACCTGGTTTCAGTAGAGAGTTTCAGTATGTGACCTAGACACTGTTTTATAGTATTTTGGTGAAGAATGTGGCTGCTTTTTGACTTTGTCTGAAGAATCTTGAGGCTAAGGTGAAGAGACTCAGATTAATGGCATTGTCAAAGGAAGTCTCAGAAATGCCCATCATAGACTTTGTTCTCTGGTTAAGACTCATGAAGAGCATTTTGAATAAGCATAGCAAGCTTAGAGAGAAAAAATATAAAAATTTATGGTTTAAATATTACAGAGGCACCAAGAAGTAAAATAGAGCTAAATTCTGTCTTCAAAGATATTAAATTGAATTAAGGGAATGGTGACCCTGGGGTAAGATCTCACCCAGCTAAATTTTAGGTCCAGGCATGGTAGTACAAGCCTTTAATCCCAGGAGGCAGAGCCATGCAAGTCTCTGAGTTCAAGGTCAATCTACAGAGCAAGTTCCAGGACAGATAATCTGGGCAGTAAATGAGTTAGAAAACAGAAAGCTGGTGATGATGTAATAGAACAAGAGGGGCCATGTTCCAGCCCCAGCAAACAACAGAACTTTGGCAGCTTTGGCATGTGTCTCCTGGCTTTGTAGTCAAGAGGAGGAGACTACTGGGGCTGTTGAAGTTGGTTCAATGGGTCCCCCTGGTTAATTACCCTGATGTCTTTTTTGGCTGGCCCACTTATCATACTGCTCCTATATCCTTAATAGACTAGATAACTTTGAGAAAGACTGAGTTAATCCTGTACAGCTCTTGGTCCTTAAGTCTCGATATCAACCATTAGAACTTAAGACCGTAGACACTGAAGTACCATGATTAGGCCCTCTTAGGTACTTGTGAAGAGGGAAATGAAGGGCCCAGCTTTACATTACAAATTCCATGTTGTTTTCAGACTTCATTTTATGATTAACTTGCCCTCTGAATGAACTCAGCTACTGGACAAAACCAAACTTTTTCCAAGAACCAAGTCACCTTGACAACAATCACAATTCCTCTGGGCAAAGAGCCACTCCACTCCTATCAACAACTAACCAGTATTTCAGGAAAAAGTACCTAATGTATTAAAGTATATTGAATAAGCTAGCAACATTGTCCATACCAAGCTGAAATCATTACTAGCCAATAGAAATGTGCCAAGCAAATCTCAACCAATCATGTAACTGCTAAATTGGAAAGTCCCTCCCCCTGCTACAGTAACCATAAATAGTCAAGGCTTGTATCCACTCAGGACCTTCCATGCCTCCACTGTGCTGGGGAGGTTAGAGGGTCTAATCTTGAGCTTGAATAAAGACTCTTTGCTTTTGCATATGAGTTGGACTCCTGGTGGTCTCTGGTGGTCTTTGGGGGGACCTCACAATCTGGGAATAACAGGAAGTAGAATTTTCCTACATAAGTGTTATGCTCTCTACCAGTGAAAGTGTTACAGCTCTGCTGCAAAAGATATCCTGGCAATTGGGAGCCAAGGAATACAACAAACCTCACACAAAAGATTTATTGGGAGGAAGGTAATACAGGAGGGATGAGAAGCAGCAGGGAACTGAGCAGAAGGCAGGGTTTATATGGGGTTTTTTGGGAGAGGGGTGGAGATTTCCAGGGTGAGTACTGATGGGATTCCAATTCCTGGGTTTGGGTGAGTTCAAGAATTGGTAGGTACTTCTATCCAGGGATTGGTGGGTTTTTATGCTCAAAGACTGGTGAGTGTCTTAATTTGGGTTTCATTGGTTTGAAAAAATACCATGACCATCACAACTCTAGAAAAGAAAGTGTCTAATTGAAGCTGACTTACAGTTCCTGAGGTTTAGTCTATTATTGTCAAGGAGGGGGAAACATGATGGCATGTGTGGAAAACCTTCTGGGGTGCCCCTTGGCAGGAGTCTGACATTGGCCAAGGACAAGGAAATGGGCTTCAGGCAGGAATCTGACATTGGCTATGACAAGGAAGTAAGCACTGGCAGGAATAAGGCATAATAAGGAAGTAAATTTTGGCAAGAATCTAACTTTAGGCTAGCTATAATAGGGAAGTAGAGTAAGGCAAGAATTTTAATCTTAGGATGAAACAAAAGTAGTAGGCTTCAGGCAAGATTTTGGGCTTGAACAAGTAAGTGGGCTCAAGCATTTTGGTCATTAGGACAAGCCCTTTTAAACAACTGTCATGGGAGTAATCACAGGACTTCGCTTACTGCCTTGTAAGTTCCTTATTGTACTGCTCACCCAAAAGTGGATTGGAAAAATTAAATTTGCCTTCAGTCTCAGAATTGACTGGGTGCAATCCTCTTTTCAATCCTCGCTTCTGCACTGGAGAACCCGTTGACTGACTGAGAGGGCTTGGTCAGGCATGCAGTTAATTTTGGTGTGGAGACAGCAGAGAGTTCTACATCTTGATCTGGAGGCAGCGAAAGGGACTGTCATCCACAGGCAGCCAGGAGAAGACTGTTCTGTACTTGGCAGAGCTTAAGCATATATATATATATATATATATATATATATATATATATATATGGCCTCAAAGCCCATCTCCACAATGATGCATTTCCTCTAACAAAGCCACACCTACCCTACAAAGCCACACCTACCCTACAAGGCCACACCTCCTAATAGTGTCCCTCCCCAGGGGTTAAATATCCAAACACATGAGTGTACGGTGCCAAACCTATTCAACTCACCACAGTGGGTTTCTGTGGCAAGTTCAGGGAATGGTGGAATTCTGTTTCTTGGGTTTAGTCAAGTCGGGGTCAGGGTGATTTTTCCTTCAGCTCTTTTAACCTATATCCCCCCTTTTGTTTATTAATAAACAATCTGTGGATGGAAAGATGGCAGGTTTTTTTGTTTGTTTGTTTGTTTTCGAGACAGGGTTTCTCTGTATAGCCCTGGCTGTCCTGGAACTCACTTTGTAGACCAGGCTGGCCTCGAACTCAGAAATCTGCCTGCCTCTGCCTCCCGAGTGCTGGGATTGAAAGATGGCAGTTTTATCATTAGACTCATTCCTACTGATTGGGAGAGTCAAAGTCCCTGATGCAAATTTCATCTTCACTGCCAGGGAATAATTGTGTGTTGCAGACCTCTGGCTCCATAGCTAGGGGCCAGTAATCCTATAATAGCAACTGACTAAAAGTCTGGTTAGAAATCTGTTGTTGAAGAAATCTAAACAAGAAGTTTACAGAGGCAGGGTGAGATTGGTAAGATTAAGAAAAGAAGAAGAGGGGGCTGGAGAGATGGCTCAGTGGTTAAGAGGATTGACTGCTCTTCCAGAGGGACTGAGTTCAATTCCCTGCAACCATAGGTGGTCACACTATCTGTAATGGGCTCTGATGCCCTCTTTTGGTGTGTCTGAAGATGCTACAGTGTACAAAGATACTCATTGCATAAAATAACTAAATCTTTAAAAAAGGAAGAAGGAGGAGGAGGAGGACCAGGGTTAAGAAGGCTAGTAGTATTCAACTCCATACTGGACTGTCAGTCATCTACTGGTGTGGATTCCCAAGCAAGATGAGGGATTGTAGAGTGTAGGAAGCCAGCGGCGCTGAGCAGCGAAGGGGCCGCGGCTGCGAAGCTGAGACTGGCGGGGGGGCGGGAGGGGGGCCGCGGCGTCGGTGCTGAGACCGGCGTGGGGGGGGCCGCGGCGGCGGCGCTGAGACCAGTGGGGGGACCCGCAGCGGTGCTCTGACTGGCAAGGGGGCCTGCCCGAGCTCTGACCGGCAAGAGGGCCGCCCGAGCTCCGGAAAGGCCGTGCGGCTCCGCCCCATTGCAAGATGGCGCAGGACCAGCAGGCTGCCAGGGAAGAGAGCCTAGTGNGTGAGATGGCTCAGCAGGTAAGAGCACCCGACTGCTCTTCCAAAGGTAATGAGTTCAAATCCCAGCAACCACATGGTGGCTTACAACCACCCATACTGAGATCTGATGCCCTCCTCTGGTGCGTCTGAAGTCAGCTATAGTGTACTTATGAATAATAATAAATGAATCCTTGGACCGGAGAGAGCAGGGCCGAACGGGGGCGGCCGGAGCAACCGGGGGCAGACCGGAGCAAGCAGGGTTTACTGGAACAAGGAAAAAAAAACCCTTAGGGATATCACTGGTTTTCTTAAATTTACATACACACTTTTCGTCCAGCCTCAGTGAAATCCCCCAAACCACTGCAGTCCTTGGAATGTTCCCTCTTTGACTAAAGGCCTCCATCCTTTTCCTTAAATTCTGCTTCTCATCAGAAAGATTCCCAAATTAGGGGCCTTGGTTCCTTCCTCAAGCTGTAAGGGGTTAAAATCTCCCAGAACGAAGCAATTTCCATCTGAGAGGAGTTCCTTCTGGGAGGAGTTCCTTCTGAGAGAAGAGGTCCTTCAGCTAGTTCTTTGGATGGTTTCCATGCTGAGGTTTTTTACCTGAGTGCCCTACCTCCAATGAAGGCCAGAAGTCCAAGAAGGGTTACCCCCTCTCCCTCCCCAACATTGTGGTCATTCGGCAATGCTTCGGTCCCTCTCAGAAGAAAAATGAGGATTAAACTCAAACTCTTTACTTCCATCGATGACTCTGACAAGGAAAACCATGAAGACTGCCCTATGTGGAAACTCGTTGTCCTTGGAGGAGCCATCAAATATATTAGACATAAAATAGCCCCTGAAACCCTCACATAACCACTTCTCTTTATCTCTCACTGCTGCCTTATGGCCCTCCTGCCTCATCCACTAAGGATACTCAAAAACTCTTAAAGGCTCCATCCCTTCTGTTCCCTACAAACTACCACAACAATTATGCTCTATTCATTCACCATTATTGGCCTACTGCAACAAATCAAGACTGATAATGGCCCTGCCTTCATCAGCATTCATTTTAAAGCCTTCTGCTCTGTATGGGAAATTACTCACTATACAGGGATCCTCTATAATTCCCAAGGACTAAGTATAATTAAAAGAACAGACCAAACCCTCAAAACCCAGATTTAAAAAAGACAACATGCCTCTTACCTTCCTTATGTTCAGTTGACAAAGGCCCTAACAACACTAAATATTCTTAATGTGTATAAAAACACAAAAATACCCCCCTCATTATTCTTCATTGGAATCACCACAACTAATCGCACACATTCTTCTTGGTGAGATGGTGGGACTCCCTAGACAGGATCTGGAAGGGACCTGAACCCTCCTCACGGTGGGAAGGGGTTTTGTTTGTTTAGTCACACAGGATCAGCCTTAGTCTATCTGGATACCAGCATGGACACCCACCAAGAAAATAACCTGCCTATCTCTGACAGTAAAAGTGAAGGAAAAGACCCAGAAGGAGACATCCACATCCAAGCAACAAGATCACCTGGAATGACATGCACATGCCCTCCTCAAGCCTCTCCCCTCTCTCCTCTCTCTCCCCTCTCTCCCCTCTCTCCCCTCTCTCCTCTCCCCTTTCCCCTCTCCCCTCTCCCTCTCTCTCTCAGCTGTTTTAAGGACACAGTCTTTGTTATATCACAGGCCTGATCCACCACTGATCAAACCCCCAATTCTCTCTACAACATCCAACACTGGTGTTTTTCCTCTCAGCAAACCTATGACAGCAAGAACCAGGAGCTCATGTCTGCAGACTGTGCCAATCATGCACGCCAAAGCTCTATTTCTATTCCTGTCTATCCTAACCCCACGTTTGTAACCCTATCCCTTTTCTCTACCTTCCCTACTGACAAAAGGATCACAAAGGAGAAGCAGGCTGCCTCACAGATCAGGATTTTTATGGCAGCTGCTGTTATTGGTCCTATAAAATTGAACTCAGCTCTCATAGAAATGATTTCTAAGCTGTGTTGTTATTTTTGTTTTTTGTTTTTTTTTAAATTAAGTCTGCTTTAACCCTTACAATATATATTAAATAAATACACATTGGTGGTTTTGTATAAAAAGGAAAGAAAGAAATAGCCTATTTCAAAATCTGAATAACTGTCTCATTGTTATAGATGACCCCTGGGATGAAATATGGAGAATGGGAATCATGGGGAAACTATATCCCACCAGTAGTGCTGCATGCCCTCTGCTCATATCTCTCAATACCTGGTGCAGGCCTCCCAGTCCACATTAACCCATAAAAACATTCTTGAACAGGAAACACAACATGTTCAGTGTGCTTCTGACCTACTGCTCCTCACATCTAATCTAAGATGCCTCTCGATGTTATTTTTTTTTTTCTGTGCATCCCTCTGGATCCCCTCTTAGTCATGACACCTGTTCATGCTACCTTGCATGGTTCCTCCTCAGACCCGGTTTCTCCTTTAATAGACCCTCATAGGAGGTCCTCCTCTTTGAGGGGCCCCTACCTCTGCATTCCTGCTATAATTATTCCCCAGGTACAGATGACCACCACTCCCAGGGTTGTACTACAAAATAGAATGATACTGGACCTCCTGACAGCAGAACAGGGTGGACGGGGAAGCTTGTGTCATCCTGGAGGAAGAATGTTGTATCTCTGTAAATGAATTGAAGTTGGTTGAACAAAGTATTAAGACCCTTTGCATTATATCATTATATCATGTGATATATATATATATTTTTACTAACCTGTGAATCAAAAAATCAAGCAGTAAGCATCACACCTTACATACAAAGAATCAGGGCCACACACTGTGCTATTTGAGCCCATAAATGTGGATTTTATAAATCCAAAGCACAGGAATAAAAATATTTACCAAACTATAATAGCTAAAGAAGCTTCAATAAAGAAAATCATAACAATTTGAATTCTCAGAGAATTGTCCTCTGAGAGGGACCTACCCTTTTATAGTAGATAAAGTTCTCCATCTTGTTAGTTAACAAACTTTATAACACAATTAATCCTTCCTGAGACTGGCACTTTGAGGTGAGATGACATAGATAAATTTAGGGTAAAAAGAGCCAAGGAAAGAACACCCTGACCCAGACTTGACCCCTAGACCCCAAGAAACAGTTCCACCAATCCCTGTGTTTGCCCCAAACTCTGACTAGAATCCCACAAATCCCAGACCGCCCCAGAAGCCCTCTCTCAAGGACCCTATATAAGGCCTGCCTTCTCAGTTCCCTGCTCCTTGCCTGTGCAGAGGCAGCCAGTCTTCTGGGGTTTCCCTTCCAATAAATATATGTGAGGTTTGTTGTGTGGTGTGACTTTGTGGTATTCCTTGACTCCTGATTGCCAGGAAAGCTGTAACACTTGGATGGGGAAACCTTCCCCTGCCCAGGAGGAACTGTACAGTTGGGGGAAGCTTCCCCTTAATGGAACAGAGCCGTAACACAATTAGGAATTGGGCTCTAATTGTATAGGGCATCATCAGGGACAGGCTGGTAGCTGTCAAAGTCTGATTGTTGGAAAGTATGGCTTTTGCTTTTTTTGACCTTTTTGTGTCAAGAGTAAGGTCCCTGGAATCTTAATGACTCTTAAGTTCAGCATGACAACCGCTTGTGCCCCAGATGCTCCCTGGGTAAAAAAATCTTAGCGTTCAAGATTATTGCTCACCTTGGCAACCAAAACTTCCGGAATCCAGGAGGTACCGGAAGTGACGCTCTCATGCTTCCAGTCCCGTCATCGTTGCCATTTCTTATTGTCCTTGAGGTGTATGGGACCGGTGAGCCATCACGCATGACAGTGGCGACGCGGTGGAAAGTGCGGCCCGCACTCGGGCTGCGACGCCGGCGGTGCCGGGGTGCTTGCCGGAGGCGGAGCCGCGTCGTCCTCGTGCTGTGGTCGCTTAGCTTGGGGTCGGCTCGAGTCATTGGCTCCCGTGCGTCAGCGCTGCACGGGGCAGACGCGGCCAGGTGAGCGGCCACCGAGGCAGGACCGTGGCTCTGGAGTGAGCCCCTCGCGAGCTCGCAGATCAGACGTGCAGCGAGATCTGCCGCTTAGCGCTCAGGACAGTAAGGACCGCCGGAAAGTGTCCTGTGCTCTTGTGTACTCACAGATTAGTCCAGCTGTCTTTTTTTTTTTTTTTAAAGAAAAGAAAAGAAAAGAAAAGAAAAGAAAAGAAAAGAAAAGAAAAGAAAAGAAAAGAAAAGAAGCTCCTGTCTAACCCTGGGGTCTCCAGTGCTTGATATCTCAAACCACCGCACACATCCTAGGTGCCCGAGAGGAACTGGTTTTCAAATGGCATGCATGAACGGGAAAATGGCTTTCCCCAAATTTTGTCCACTAAACTAACCACATTCGTGTAACGTATCTCTGTCCCTGTGTAACACATATGCACGCGTGCAGGACTGGGAAGCAGTCCTGCCTTTTGAATCTTCCCAGGAAACGGAGCCCTGTGTAAACTGCAAACAATTGCATTACGAGAAGTGATCCAGCAGAGGTAAGGGTGGAGAGCAGCTCGTGGGATTACAGAAGCCATAAACAGTGGTATGCCCGGAGAGACCAGAAAGGCTCCAAGTTAAGTAGAAAAGACTTCCAAAAGTTTAAGTACTAGTTCCTCCCTTTGGGTGACCCTCCAGTAGTTTAGAGGCCATGACTGGTGAGTTCTTAATAAACCAGTTTAAGTACACTGTTATAGTATGAGGTACAGCAAGGGAAAGGAGCCATTGTTTTATTTCTGGGGCAAGCAGGAAAATATCCTTCAAGAGAGGTGTTATTTATTCTGAGTCTTGACACTTGATTAAGAGTTTTTCAGAAATGAGGAAAAAGAACAGGGAAGGTGCAGACAGATAAAGTGCGGTGCCCACCGCCTTATTTGTGGTGTTAGCCCCAGACTTTTGTACAGTTTTACCAGCTGAGGTTTGAGCCTTCACTCCCAGCACAAGTTTATTAAAAAATTAAAGATAAATCCTATTTGAATTTCAGTGCTTACTACAGGACATATTAAATAGTTAAATCGTTCAGTATTTTCTGTAACATCCTGCTTCCTCGAATACCCCGTTTTGGAGGCCATTGGTGTCCCTTTAATTTGGGTTCTTGGGGAAAATGGTTGGAGGCGTATGTGAAAGACTGTGAAAGCTAAGCCTAGACATTCAGTTAGCTTGTATCCTGCGGGTGACTGGAGCCACTAATAGTTTGAGAAGGGAAGTCACTTGGAGTCATTTCTGTGTTTGTGCTCTTCCCCCCCACCCCCACCTCGGAGGCTTTGCTTTTAGCTACAGGATCTGTTACTGGCTAAGAGTTGGGTGCTGCTGGACCCTGACTGCTCTCTGTGTTTCTGTAGGGTGGCACTTCCGCACTTCCTTTCCTGACTCTGACAAAACAGCTCCTGCAGTTTGAAACAGAGACTCATTTTCAGTGTGCCTGCTGTAGCTGGGTCCAGCTTCTCTTTTGGGATCACAATGACCATGGAAGGCAGGGGGACATTAGATCTCATCCCCAGGACTGCCCTGTATCAGAAGCAGGAGAGGAGCTTGACTATGAAGCAGGAACCAGGAAGCCAGACATGGGGAGAGAAGAACTACCCTCCCGTCTGTGAAATATTCCGACTGCACTTCAGGCAGATGTGCTACCATGAGATGTCTGGGCCTCAGCAGGCCCTGAGCCGGCTCAGGGAGCTCTGCCACTGGTGGCTGATGCCAGAGGTCCACACCAAGGAGCAGATCCTGGAGCTGCTAGTGCTGGAACAGTTCCTGAGCATCCTGCCCAGGGAGCTTCAGACCTGGGTACAGCTCCATCACCCTGAGACTGGTGAGGAGGCTGTGGCTATGGTGGAGGATTTCCAGAGACACCTTAGTGAGTCAGGGGAGGTAAGCAGTCAGTCTATAGGAACATCTAGAGCCACTCTCTAGACTTGGGCTAGCCTGAGAACAAGTATTCTCCATTCCCCACACTTTAGGCTGGTTTGCCTTTAGGATTCCTGAACTTGCTCCATTGATAGATGAAAAATAGTTTTGTGCTACAAGCCATAAGCAGAAATACAAATCTCAGCAGTCTTAGTCACTGTTTTATTGCTGCAGAGACCCTGTGATCAAAGCAACTCTTATAAAAGCATTTAATTGTGGACTTGCTTCCAGTTTTTAGACATTAGTCCCTTATGGCAGGGAGCTTGATAGCTCATAGGTTTATGTGGTGCTGGAGAATTAGCTGTGACCTCTATATCCTCATAGAGAGAGGGGGGGGAGGAGAGGAGAGGAGAGGAGAGGAGAGGAGAGGAGAGGAGAGGAGAGGAGAAACTGAGAAACTTCAAAGCCCACCCCAGTGGCACTTTATCTAACCTTTTAAGTAGTACCACTCCCTGGTGCCTAAGCACTCAAATCCATGAGCCTGTGGGGGTCATACAAGCCAAGGTCTAAGTCAGGTGTGTTTATGTGGAGGGAAGGTACATGTGCAGGGATGTGTACAACCTCAAGTGTTGTTCCTCTGGTGCAGAAAAGATCTCCCTGACCTGAATCAGTGGTTAGGCAGGTTCCTGGCCTATGATCCCTAGAGAGTCTATTATGCCTCTCCAGGGCTGTAATTACAATAATTACATTAGTTCTGGGAATCCCATCATAGGTTGTCATGATTGCATGTAAAGCACTGTACTGACTGAACCAACTCCCCAGTCCTGGTTGGTTCTTATAATAAGTGCAAATGAAAGCTCTTTAGGGTAGTAGCTGTAGATATAGACAAAGGGTAGAATTTAATACACGGTAGTAACCTAATCTTTTGATCTACTGGCAGTTAAATCCTGCTAAGCTTGAGTATTTTACCCAGGACTCAGGCACATGGGTTTCTTTCCCTTGAATCACCACATGAACCATGCTCAGGCAATAAGCCTCGTTAGAGTCACACATCTCTGACTATCCTGCTTTCCTGCTTCAACATGGATAGGTATGGCTATGTTGGGTTTTTGAGACAGGATTTCTTTAACCAGGGAATCAGTGGTTAGGCCAGGTTTCTGGCCTATGACCCCTAGGGGATCTGACATAGACATGATCAAGGCTAAGTAGTTCACTTAGCCCCGTGGTTCTTAGAAGACAGCTTTTGCAAAGTGTCATAATTCTTACACACGAACATAGATATAAAGTGGCTGGTGTCTAAGCCAGAGAGACAGCTGAAGTTGTTCTCCAGCTCCTACACACTTGTGCAGGTGCACCTGTACACATGTGAATACCTACATTCATACACACAAGGAACCATTCAGTAAACAACTTGGGAACTAAGGCTAAGCTATTTTATTTAGTTCTTAAGCTAATGTGCTTCCAAAGACCTGTCATGGTGGAGCTGGCTATCTGTTGTTCTAGCTCCTACAAGGAGAGTTAAGGGAGGGATGGCAGGGAAAATTGCAAGCTTTGAGGTTAATGGAAAGATAGCCCAGTCCTTCATTTCCTTGACCTTTTTCCTGTATAGGTGTCTTTGAGGTCTTGGTTCTCTGCCTTCAGGAATGCACTTTGAACCCAGTTCTGTTTCCTTGTCTCTAATCTCTAGGTTTCACCTCCAGTACAAGAACGGGATGTGCATTTAAAGATGATGGGAGCACTGAGTGCAGCTGAACAGTCGCCTACGTCAACATCCAATCAGGGCTCGGCCCCTGACGCCCTCTTAGATCCTCCCTGTGACCCAAGAGCAGGACACGGTACTCCTCCTCAGTTGCACCCCCTAGAATCTCTTTTCCTCAGCCCAACTGAAATCCCACACTGCCTTACAGCCAACCTTCCTTAGCAACCCTTTTGTCTAGCCACTAGTTGTGCATGTAGTTACCAAGTTTCCCTCAAACCAGAGCAGTCTCCTACCTCAAGCATGTACCACCGTGTACCACTGGGGACCAGAGACATGCAGTATACTATGATTGTCTTTAAGAGTTCTTATGTAGGTGGCAGAGAGTCAGTCATATACATAAAAAGAAGCAACCTCATAAGATATGTTTGGGTAACACTGGGCATGGTGGATCACACCTGTCATTCCAGTACTTCAAAAGCTAAGGCAAGAGAATTTCTGAGAGCTGAAGGCAAGCCTGAACTACTTTGTAAGTTTTGCACTAGCCTGTGCTTCAGATTAATACCCTGTGTGAAACAAAACACACACACACACACACACACACACACACACACACACACACACACACACACCAGCTACCACAAACAAAAGATACATCTGGATGGTATCTGTCCCTACGCATAATAATGACATTGTAAAAGGGGATTATTAGATAAAGTGCATCATGAGGCAGAGTAGATATGGGGTACCGGAGGAACAAGCAAGAGATTTAATCACTAAAAAGTGGAGAACGGAGGCTGGATGTGGTGCTATATGCCTTTAATCCTAGCACTTAGGAGGCAGAAACAGATCTCTGTGAATTTTTTTGTTTTTTTGGGGGGTTTTTTTGTTTTTGTTTTTTGAGACAGGGTTTCTCTGTGTAGCCATGGCTGTCCTGGAACTCACTCTGTAGACCTGGCTGGCCTCGAACTCAGAAATTTGATTGCCTCTGCCTCGTAAGTGCTGGGATTAAAGGCGTGCGCCACCACGCCCGGCGATCTCTGTGACTTTGAGGCCAGCCTGGTTAATATAACAAGCTCTAGGCCAGTCAGGGATACATAGTGTGACTCAGTTTTTAAAAACAACAGAGGGAGAGGGAGAGGGAGAGGGAAAGGATGAGAGAATGAGAATGACTTTGCTGTGATCAGGATGTAGGTATGTGGCAGGTCTGACAGCAGTGAGGACTGGGAGGTATGACTAAAGTTGGGAAGATCAGAAGGGTCGCAGATGGAGGGAGATAGGAGCACAGAGCTGGGCTCCAACAGTGTTGCAGGTGGCAGGAGGCTGACTGAAGAGCTGGCTGAGGAGCTGACGGCACTGGCTGCTCTTCCAGGCTCAATTCCCAGCACCCACACAGTGCTTCACCACTGTCCATGATTCCAGTTCCACGGAATCCAGTGCACCTTCTGGTCTCCGTACCAGCACACAGGTGATGCACAGTCAGATGTGCAGACAAAACACTCATACCCATTACAATAAAGAAGATATTTTAAAGGCAGGGGTGTAAATCAGTCTTAGAAGTGTTAAGGAAATTAAGGCAGAGAGAATATAGTTAGAAATAGAGCTTCAGACAGGCTGGAGAGGGTCTTGGAAGGAACCTCCAGCTCTCAGTTTGATAAATATTGCCTGTTGAATCCTCTGAAGAGCATTCCCAGCACACTTAGGATGAGGTCTCTAGGAAAAAGCTGAGAGTCAGTGTATGTGGAGTTCCCTGGATGCTTGCAGATCCCACCTTAGGCACATGGATCTTAGGGAGCTGAGAGCAGGGCTTGACCCACTGAGTTCACCTTTCACCCCCAGATCCTGCTTTTCCCAAAGTGGGGAACTCCGGAGCCCAGGCAGTGGCTACTGTGCTTAGGATGGTCAGGCCTCAGGTGAGTGGCTCTGTTTTTCCTGAGTCCATGTCTGGGTTGGGGGGATGGCGGGATTCACCTGCAAACCCACCCACCCGAGGTAGTGCCTTTGGCTCTCCTGCTTAGTGCTTCTCTTGGAGCTAGGACCTTGCCCTTGGTTTTGACCAGTTTCATTTAGGACAGTTTTGTCCTCTTTAATGTGTCTACTACCTTTTTATTTTGTGTGGCTTCTGTATGCTTAAGAACTCTGCTTCTCTGGATGGTGTTCTTTCTGAACAATAGAAGCTTGTCGTTCCAGGAGACGGCAGTGAACAAGGACTATATGCAGGAAAAGTGGAGTGTCCTGTGTGAGATGGAGGTGGTAAGAAATGAGCACGGCCTGGCTTCTCTGGGTAATGGCTCCCAGTAACTAGCCGTCTGTCCTTTACATCACATCCCCTGTATTCTTTTGTTTTGATTTGTTTTAACTTTATATAATTTGCAAGCATGAAGTAGATGTGTATAATGAACACCCCTGCACCTGTCACCCAGTTTAAAATTAGTCATCATTTTCTTTATTAATGGCTGATCAACAGTAGGGAGCTAACTTGGGTTTTCTCAGCCATAAGAAAGAGTCCCTTGGGTTCTGGGAGTAAAGGTCTTTGTGTTTGAGGGATTAGAAGAATAGGGACTCAGAAGAGTCAGATTGGGTGGTAAAAAATGTTGGTCCTGGAGATCCAGCAGTCCAAGCGTGTGAGTTTTACACCAGGGCCAATGTGGCTGGACTGACCATGTAACTAACACAGCTCTACGCATCATGTTTGTTCTTTGTGCTTTTCCTTCAACTGAAACTTTTGAATTCTGAAACTGTCCCTATCGTAGCTTCTTCTCAGCTCTGACTGCACCGTGCCTTCGCCTGGCTCCATATTCATTCAGCTTTAGATCTTACTTGCAATCATGCCCTGTTTGGGGGTCAGGATCTCCCTAGAAAGAACTCTGACCAAGACAGTGATTAGTCTCTCCTCTGTGCTTTAGAAGTCATTGGCCCAGGCCACAACAGATGCTGATGACAAGCTACAGATAAGCTAGACTTGAGTCTTTGTGTACCTGGCCCAGGTCTAATCTCCTGTCAGCTCTGAGGAATGTTCAGTTGTGGGAGATCCCCTTTATAAGGCCTGAGACCTATCCTGTGACTGGCAAACTCAGGACAGAAGCCAACTTGGCAGAGGGTGGACATGAAGGTTACTAACCTAAGTATTGTATAGTTTCACTTGTTAAAGATGTGCTGGGCTGGGCCTCATTGCAGCATGGTTTGAAGGAACCAGTATTTTGGTATATGTTGATAACCATGAGTGACTGCTGATCCTTTCCTCAGGTTTTGCACTTGAATCTCCAAAACTGTAGACCAGTGTTTAACTATCTAATTTATTTATCAAATTGCTTTTTAATTATTTTATTATTATTTAAGAGACAAGCTCACAAGGGCATACTTTCATCTGTATTTCAAATCACTGATGCTTTTTTAGTTTTTATAGTATATAGAACTGCCTTAGCCCAGTGCAGTGTCCTAACTGTGCTGTTCCCTTCAACTGTTCTGAACCAATGTACATGCTCCATTGCCACGCCACACAGATCACTCTGCTCACTTCATGCTGCATGTTCCCATTGCCATTGTGTCACACAGATCAGTCTGCTCATGTCATGTAACTCAGATCTGTCTGTGTTCACTTCACACCATCACGGCAAAAAGTCTCACCACTCACTTCCATTTTTGCCTTCTTTATTTCTTGCCAACTTTTCTTCCCTCTCTCAACCAACTTAGCTCTGTCTGGCCTGGAGCTCTATGTGGACAAGGTTGGCCTTGATCTTGCTGAGATTCAAAGCACCACCACACATGGCCTAACATCTTTTTGGAGACATGTGCAACTGTACAATGTCATTCACTAAGAAGACAGTTTCACAATGGCTCTGGAAGATGATATAACATTGTGCTACACAGTCTTCCTTCTGTCTGTCTCCTACCTAGACTGCATTAGCTCAGGTTTCCTCTGTCCTCGCCTTTCCTCCCCATTCTCCTCTATGGACCATTGTTTCTCTGTGTTTTAATATCCCTGAAGAAAAAAGGAGACTATTTTTTCTCTGCTTCTCAAATGTTGTCTCATTCCTTAGCAATATAATATGACCTTTTTTTTTTCAGCTACAAAGCAAATAAATACATGAATAGTAAAGAAGTTTTTTTTTATTATTATTTCTTTTGGCAACAGGTAAGAACAGGATGGGATGTTCTGAGTACAGTCCAAAGCAGGACATTTCTAAAGGATCACATTCACTTGACACATCCTCAGAGGGACTCTTTGGAGTGACACTGGTAGAAAGAGAGTCTGGTGATATCTGTAAAGATCCTTTAGCACAGATGGAAGGGCATCCCTCAGATGAAGAAGGCGGTGGACTAGAAAGTAATTTCTTGGAAAAGAAAGATAAGAAAAATTCCACAAAAGACAGAAATGAGGAATGTAAAGATGTGGGGGAACATCCAGATCTGCCCTCCAGTCCTGCTGAGCATCAGGGAGAAGCAAAGAGGCACAAGTCCTATCAGTGTGATGAATGGGGCAAAAGTTTTAACCAGAACTCACACTTCCTTGGACATCAGAGAATCCACATTGGAGAGAGACCCTTTGAATGTAATGAGTGTGGGAAGACCTTCCAACAGATATCTCAGCTAATTGTTCACCTCAGAATACACACTCAGGAAAAACCTTATGAATGTTGTAAGTCTGGGAAGACTTATTGTCACAGTTCGCACCTTATTCAACACCAGAGACTCCATAATGGAGAGAAGCCTTATAAAGGTAAATGTGTAAAAGCTTCCACTCAGAGTTCCCAGCTCCTGGTCCACAAGAGAACCCACAATGGAGAGAAACCTACTGAATCTGGTGAGGCATTCATTTGGAATAAAAGTCTTATTCAACATCAGGTCCTTCACATTAGTAAGAAGCCCCATGAGTGTAATGAGTGTGGGAGAGCCTGCTGTACCAACAGAAATCTTATTGACCACCAGAGAATCCACAGTGGGGAGAAGCCTTACGAATGTATTGAATGTGGCAAGTTCTTTAGTCGGAGTAAGTGTCTTACTCGACATCAGAGTCTCCACACTGGGGAAAAAACATACAAATGTAGTGAATGTGGGAAAGCCTTCAGTCAGAA
This sequence comes from Mus minutoides, assembly GCA_902729485.2. NCBI lineage: Eukaryota > Metazoa > Chordata > Mammalia > Rodentia > Muridae > Mus > Mus minutoides. Next base: position 200,943 of record LR750059.1, read on the forward strand.
CTCTCAGCTCATTGACCACAAACGAATTCATACTGGTGAAAAGCCTTTTGAATGTAGTGAATGTGGTAAGAAATTCAGTTTAGGTAAATGCCTTATTCGGCACCAGAGACTTCACACTGGAGAAAAGCCCTATAAATGCAGTGAGTGTGGAAAATCCTTCAATCAAAACTCTCACCTCATTATACACCAGAGAATTCACACTGGTGAGAAACCTTATGGATGTAATGAGTGTGGGAAGGTCTTTAGTTATAGTTCTAGCCTTATGGTTCATCAGAGAACCCATACTGGTGAAAAGCCCTATAAATGTAAAGATTGCATGAAAGCCTTTGGTGACAGTTCACAGCTTATTGTGCACCAGAGAGTTCACACTGGTGAGAAGCCTTATGAATGTAATGAATGTGGGAAAGCCTTTAGTCAGCGTTCCACCTTTAATCACCATCAGCGAACTCACTATGTCAAGAAGCCCTCAAGTCTGCTTCAGACAGTATCTTAAGGCATGGTTTCCTGAGACAGAATAAAGAATTCTGAGTTAATTTGTTTAGAAGAAGGAAGCTGGGCAGTGATGGTGCATGCCTTTGATCCCAGCATTTGAGAGGCAGGTATATCTTTGAGTTTGAGGCGAGCCTAGTGTACAGAGTGAGTTCTGGGACAGCCAAGGGTACACAGAGAAACATTGTCTTGAAAAGCCCCCACCCCCAATAGGATATTTATCTTACTCTCTTTCAAATGAGTGCTTTTTATCTGATATTCGATCACAAAGGCAGGATAATAAGAACCATATTTTTTATTTACTTCTAGCTTTTTCTTTTTTAAAACTATCTGAAAATATATCTCATTTTTAAATTTTGTGTCCCACAATTTGTGATTTTCAAGCACGGGGATAATACCTCTTCTACCTCATTCTAACCTATGCATTTCATCATTCATTCTAACCTATGCATTTCATCATTTATTCTAACCTATGCATTTCATCATTTATTCTAACCTATGCATTTCATCATTTAAAGACTTACTTTAAGACTCTCATCACTCTTACTTCTTGCCTATAGCTCTCTGCATATACTTTGTCCCCTGATACTTTTTATGTGGATGGATGTTTTGTCTACATGTATGGATGAGTAGCACTTAGGTGCCTTGTATCTACAGAAGAGATCATCAGACTACAGCTGTCAGCCACCCTGTGATGGTGGGGATTATCCTGAGTCCTCTGGCAGAGCAGCCAGTGCTCTGAACCACTGAGCCATTTCTCTAGCCCTCACATTTGTTTTTGTTTGTTTTATTTTTTTTTTTAGACAGGATTTTTCTGTGTAGCCTTGGCTGTCCTGGAACTCACTCTGTAGACCAGGCTGGCCTCGAACTCAGAAATCTGCCTGCCTCTGCCTCCCAGATGCTGGGATTAAAGGCGTGCGCCACCACGCCCGGCTACATTTGTTTTTTAAAGGTAGTCTAGTATTCAGCTTATCACTTAAGTCCCCTCCCCAGGGAAAAGAAATCCCTTTTACTTATTAGTGTTTCTTCATAACCTTGAAGGCCCATCTAATTTAAGGACTTTTAACTTTTTGTTTATTTTTAAATGGAGTGTATTTGTATATGTCTGTACCTGTGAGTGCACTGGTTCTAGAGGACAGGAGAGGACATTAGATCCCCTAGAGCTGACATGGGTGCTGAGAATTGAACTTGGGTCCTCTGCAATAACAGTCCATATTCTTAACCACTGAGCTATCTCTCCACCCTCAGGACTTTTTTCTTTACATGCTTGTTGATCTGATTTCAACGCTTTGAGTTAGTTGGTGCTAGATGGTACAACTATTAAATTCCCTTGTAAGAATTTATACACTTTTAACACCAGCTTATAGGCTCATTGTGTGTTTATATTTTTCATAGATAGTTATATTGCTTTCTAAGTAAGTTTTAAACCTTTACCCAAATAATCCTTTAATTAGAGACATACTTTACCCTCCCCCAAGCTTTTTTTGTTTTTTGTTTTGTATTGTTTTGTTTTTTGAGACAGGGTTTCGCTATATAGCCCTGGCTGTACTGGAACTCACTCTGTAGACCAGGCTGGCCTCGAACTCAGAAATCCGCCTGCCTCTGCCTCCCAAGTGCTGGGATTAAAGGCGTGCGCCACCACGCCCGGCTCCCCCAAGCTTTTAAGGTTAGAGTATCACATACCCTAAACCCATAAATATTGTCTATATCTACTATAACTATTGGTTTATTGTCCTTACAAAGCTAATTGTGTGTGTGTGTGTGTGTGTGTGTATGTGTGAAACAGAGACAGAGCATATTTTTGTAACTATTCAGTTTTACAATCATGCCCTCTTTTAGATGTGCATTGTGCTGTACACTGACTTGCTAAACACATTCTGGCTCTTCAGTGAACAGATTGAGACCACAGTCAGAATTTACTACAAATACTTGTTGACATCATGGCTGCACTGGGGTTATGGACATAGACTCCCATGGATTTCTGTGTGTATTCTGGAGATATGCACTCAGGTTCTTGTGCCAGATGGNCCCTCTTTTAGATGTGCATTGTGCTGTACACTGACTTGCTAAACACATTCTGGCTCTTCAGTGAACAGATTGAGACCACAGTCAGAATTTACTACAAATACTTGTTGACATCATGGCTGCACTGGGGTTATGGACATAGACTCCCATGGATTTCTGTGTGTATTCTGGAGATATGCACTCAGGTTCTTGTGCCAGATGGAAAGTACTCTGCTTACTGAGCCACCTCTGTAGGCCCAGCATACACACATTTTCAGGAAATAATCTGAAAGAAAATGTGGGGAAACTTTCTATTCTAATATACAGTTATTGGCCCCTAAGGGTACCTATGATGTAGAAAAGCAGTCTTCATCTGGGTGGGGTGGCACATGCCTGTAATCCTAGCATTTGGGAAGCAGAGACAGTTCTTTGTGAGTCCAGGTCAACTTGTGCTACATAGCAAGTTCCACACCAGCCATATTGAATCACTGTCTTCAATGGAGGTGGAAAGGTAGGTATGACTTTACTTAGGTATTTTTTTAAAGTTACATTTTATGTACATGTGCACGAATCCATGGACATTACAAGACAGCTTGTGGGAGTTGGTTCTCTCAACCAAGTAGATCCCATAGATCAAAGTCTGAAGCTGGGTTTATCAGGCTTGGCAATAAGTGCCTTCACCAGCTGAGCCATATCACTGATCCTCAGCTTAATATTTAAAAACTACCCACTCGGCTGGGCGTGGTGGCACACGCCTTTAATCCCAGCACTCAGGAGGCAGAGGCAGGAGGATTTCTGAGTTCGAGGCCAGCCTGGTCTACAAAGTAAGTTCCAGGACAGCCAGGGCTATACAGAGAAACCCTGTCTCGAAAAACCAAAAAAAAAAAAAAAAAAAAAAAACAACTACCCACTCCCATAGGGATATACTGTGGGACACATTATGACATAATACAGCTTTCTATGATGAGATGTTTTCTATGCTTTGTTGTTTGTGTGTATGTGTGTTTTATTTTGGATGTGGGGGAGGTTGCAAGGGTGAAGGGTGGATATGGGGACAGGGAAATGAACAGGACTGGAGTGCATGATGTGAAACAACATATCAATAAAAAGTTTTTAAAAATCTACCTGCTCCCGTGTGTGTGTGTGTGTGTGTGTGTGTGTGTGTGTGTGTGTGTGTGTGTGTCTGTGACAGCATGTATATTGAGATGGAGACCAGATAACAACTTAAGGAATTGGTTCTTTCCTTTCACCTTCATGGGAGTCCCAGAGATTGGACTCAGTTCACAAAAGCAACTGAGAGGAGAAAATGGTTTACAGTTCAAGAGAAACAATCTATCACAACAGAGAAGACATGAATAGAGGCAGGTAGTGGTGGTGTGTGGCTTTAACCCCAGCACTCAGGAGGCAGAGGCATGTGGATCTCTGAGTTTGATGCTAGCTGGGTCTACAGAGGGCTACACAAGCCCTGTATCAAAAAAGTGGAAGGGGAGAAAAGCACTGTGGCTCCAGTGAGAGGCTGGGTGGTCACATCTTATACACACAACAGAGAGAAAGAATGTGCAATGGGATGTCTCCAACAAAGCTCCTCCTCCTAAAGGGTCCACAAACAGCAGCAGCCACTGAGGATAAAGTATCCACAAACAGCAGCAGCCACTGAGGATAAAGTATCCACAAACAGCAGCAGCCACTGAGGATAAAGTATCCACANCAGGGGAAACATCCTTTTGAGCTGTTGGTTGGTGGCGGGGGGGGGGGGCGGTCTAATAAACTCCCTCAATAGTATGACTATACCTGTTGTCCTTGGTTGCTTCCCAGAACTTGAAGTTAAGACCCTATTACTGAAGACACCACACATGTGGAACACAAAATTTGGAAAAATTGATCTGGAAATGACTAGAAACCACCTCCTTAGGAGAACCTAGCTTTCATAGAATTTTAAAAGTGTAGTGCAAGCTGCCAAGGGAGACAAGCAGTCAATAGTCCACCCCAGCTGTAAAGCCCACAAACCATACCAATGTGAGCTCTCACAAGGTATTCAAGTGGAGCAATAGTGGTGGCTGGTAGCTAACTGCTGTCTAATTGGCCTTTAGGGCTTATCAATATGTGTGAATTCATGCCAAACTGTCAAACAACCTGACTACTCATAGGTGGAGAGGTTATAGACCCTAGAGGAGGTACAACATATTTCAAATCAGAATTCAAAATGGAGCCGGGTGTGGTAGCACACGCCTTTAATCCCAGCATTTGGGAGGCAGAGGCAGGCAGATTTCTGAGTTAGAGGCCAGCATGAGTTCCAGGACAGTCTGGGCTATACAGAGAAACCCTGTCTCGAAAAACCAAAAAACCAAAACAAAGCAAAACAACAACAAAAAACAGAATTCAAACATGGAAAATAGTTCTGATGCCCAAACATGATGGTGAAGGGGCTAGGAAGGATACACTGAACTATTTGCCTCTGACACATGAAAACAACATACACCACAGCTACACTCTCCAACTAGTAGGGAAAGTCATGCAGTTTTAACTTATTTGTATGGATGTTTTGTCTACATGTATGTCTCAGCACGTCATTTGTGTTTGGTACCTGCAGAGGCCAGAGAGGGCACCAGATCTTCTCTTAAAACAGAAGAGATGATTATGAGGCACAATGTGAGTGTTTCGGGTTGAACCTAAGTCATCTAGAAGACCAGCTAATACGCATGACTGCTAAACTGTCTTTTAGTCCAGGTATTAGTTTTTGTTGATAGTAGTACTCCACACATGAAGAGGCATTGTCCATTTATTTTTCACTGGACCAAACCAGCCCTCCCACTAATAAATCACTGAGCTGTTGTACAAGATACCCAGCAGAGTGAGGAGCAGATTATCTTTTAAGGCATACAAATGTTTTGCTCCAAAACACAGTAAAGCCGGGCAGTGATGGTACACGCCTTTAATCCCAGCACTTGGGAGGCAGAGGCAGGCATATTTCTGAGTTCAAGGCCAGCCTGGTCTACAGAGTGAGTTCCAGGACAGCCAGAGCTATAAAGAAAAACCCTGTCTCAAAAAACAAAAAACAAAACAAAACAAACAAACAAAAAAAACCCACCAAAACACAGTGAGTCAAATGTATGATGATCCATACCTTTTTCTTGGTAAGAGGTATTCCTGAAAAACTGCCTGATTGGAATTGCTAGTTGACAAAACTACAGTGTTTCCTTCCTTGTTAACCAATTTCACACACTTAAAAATACTTTTTAGGAATGAGTGTATAGTTGGCATCACAGAATGACAGCCAATAAAGTTCTCCTCCAAATTCCTCTAGTTTCATTGTCTTCTGTATAGATATTGCATATGTTAGATGTCCAACTTCCCAATATGTACCATAAGGATAACTAACAGATTCAGTTTTTCATGGACCAGCAGTCACTCAAGGATTGGGTAAATAGCAGGTAAGCAGACAAAGTAATCCCAGGAAAGAAAATGTATTTATCCTAGGCTGAGTAAAGAGTGGTTGCGACGCACCTCCCTCGACCAGCAAGAAAGACATGCCACCACCAGGATCTTCTCAGCCAGCTTTATTCTGGAGCCCCTTGATAGTAGATTCCCAGGACACTGGACAGCAGCAGAGCTGCTGCTTTTATACTCTCCCAGGGAAGGGGGAGGAGGGTGTCATAGTGGTTGCGGATTGGTGCACCAAGATACACCTCATTAGCATGTGGCCCATTCATTGGTGCCACAAGCCACACCCATTAGCATATTGCCAGTTCGGGAGGGGCTATTGCTTGAGGAGGGCCTGAAGAGGGAGCCCAGGTTTTCCGGAGCAACTGCCATTCTGGAGCAACTGCCGATTCCTACAGGTGGTGACCATAGCTGAAGGTTATGAATTTAGGCTTTGGGACCCATTGCCACAAGACTGGAGGCACTAATTCCATTTCCACTTTAAAAGATTGGAACATGCTATATTACTCGAGGGTGTACAGCTGCCCTTTCAAAGCAGAGGATGCCAGAACTATTGCAGTAACAGGATACCTGTGGCAGACAGCCTTGGAAAAATTCAGAGCATATCATGATGTCATCAAGAAGCCACAGTGAAACTTTTCCAGTCAGCATTAGTTTGACTTAACAATGGGCAAAACAAAACAGTGCTGCGGATGAGAGAGCTGCACACTGGGCTCTCAGGTTATGAGTTGATGCATTTCCACCTAGAGGAAGTAGGGAAGCTACTAACACTAGGGAAGTAAAACTCAGAAGGCTCAGGAAGTAAACACAACTTACAAGGTATTTCTAGAGAGGTAACTAGCAGTTATAAGCCCTTTCAGAGGACCCAAGTTAGGTTCCTAGTACACGCGTTGAGAGGTCAACAAAGATCTATAACTCCAGTTCCAGAGATCTAATGACCTCTTTGGGACTCTGTGGGCACCAACATGTATGCCTACATGTACACACACACACACACACACACACACACACATCATTTTTTATCTTATAAAACTCAGAAACCTAGAAAATTCATAAGGCCCCTTCACAAGGCTATAAAAGTAGTATGAATATAAGGCGGGCAGTGGTGGCACTTGCATATAATCCTAGTACTTGGGAGGCAGAGGCAGGTAGATCTCTGAGGTGGAGGCCAACCTGGTCTACAGTGTGAGTTCCAGGACAGCTAGGACTACACAGAAAAACTGTGTTAAAAAAAAAAGAAAAGAAAAGAAAAGAAAAAAGAAAAAGCAAAACAAACAAACAAAAGGCCCACAGGAGAAAAGAGACTCTCTGACCAGTCAAGATGTAAGTTGCGCAAAGCTCTACAGGAGCAATATTTAGATATTTGGAACTACCCACCCATGCTAGAGTGTGGTTTCCAGTGATGCAGCTGCCCCGACTCATCCATGTTCTTATAAGGAATCTCTCATGTATTTTCCTGTAGTTCTTTGGTCTGTTGGTGGTGTCCTATCTGGAGGAAATAGAAATTGTTGACACAGCCCCTGGAAAAATTATACAACACTGCTGATACAAGAAGAGAAATTCAAAGAAACAAAGATACAATAAGTTTTTAACACATGAGCCTCTGAGAGACATTCCAGATTTGCACAATAGTGACCAACATATAATTCATTAGTAAATCACTCTGGTCACCCCTTCAAAATATGTGTTTAGCCCCCATTTTTACCAGCTACTTCATTTCCAGTCAAAGCCATCATTTCCCTCTGCACAAAATGCAGTACCTTTTAAATAAATTTGTGTTTGTTCTTCCTGTCTCTCAGCCAGTTCTCCAAAGGGCAGCAGGCACTACTAACTTTAAAAGACAAATTAGCTTTCACACAAGGTCATTTTAGAATACCTCCAAACACAGAGCAGATTATTCAGAGAATTTACAGGAACAGGCTTCTTGGCTCATTTCATATTTCGTAGGCAACAAATATTGGAATGTGTGACAACACACACACAACCAACAACCTAACAACAACAAAAGAAAGCTCGTGCCTATCCTTGTTTCCGAGTTCCTAACAGCTTGCTTCCTGCAGCATCCAGAGAGATCCAAAGCCCTTACCACGGCCTCTAATATCCTTACTGCCTCACGTAATTCCTGATCCACGAGTTTTGCTCCTAATGTTCCAACAGGAACACACTTTTCCCAGATGTCTGCATATTTCCTTCGTTTCCTAAACACGCCTCGTCTATGCAGTCTACCATTTCTCCCTCTTTTGATTCGCTACCCAACAGCTACCAGGTATTTCTTTTCACCTCCCTTTACTTTAATGCGGCCTCATTTTCTTTACCACTGCGTGTGTAGTTCTTAGAACAGAGAAGTAACCCACCATTATGTATTTTCACCTGCTGCAATAAATAGCCAAATCTGACTGTGAGGCTTGGGGTTGTCTCTGAGAGCCTCAGTATCCGGAAGAGGCCTGGCTGAGCAGGTAATTGGTTTCTCTCCCCGTGCTACCTGAGGCCTTGGCTGAACTATCCAAGATTGTCCACCCACTTAATAATAGTGATGTCTGGAAGCGAGGGCATCTGCTGATATTCAGAGCTTCTAAGGAACCTGGACAGCTCAGCTCTGGGGCACAGAGATGCTGAGACCTCCGGCTGCCTAGAAGGGCCTGAGGGCCTGAGGGGCGTGTCAGCTGGACGACTCGGCCTTGGTACAGAGATGCTGAGACCTCCCGGTGCATAGAAGGGCTTCAGGCGCAAGGAAGGCATGCAAGTCTCTGTTGCCACTCGCCGGCTTTGTTCTGAGGACTGCGTGTGGTTCGGTGAGGGGTACGCCCTGGGCATTGGGCTCCAGGAGCGAGGGGCTCCCGCGGGTGGTGCCGTCCTGGGTCTCAGGGGTGCCTGCCTTTGTCCAGCATGTCCTATGCGGGGCTGGGGGTGGGGGTGGGGGGTGGGGCGATGACAGGACCTGCCAAGGCTCTCGGGGACCAGGCTCTCGCAGGACGACCCAACCGCGGACCTGTGTCCAAGCCCAGCTTTGTCGCCAGCGAAGACACTGGCGTCTGGAGGAGGGGGTAGGATTGCCCAGGATTTCTCATTTATTCCCTCAACCAAAACCACCCATCCCTGAAAGAGAAGATATGGAACAAGCTTATAGGCCGACCCTACTCATCAAAAGGACAAACAGCATATTCCGAGGCCGAACAATTTTAAGAAATCAGTAATCAGGCTGGGCGTGGTGGCGCACGCCTTTAATCCCAGCACTTGGGAGGCTGAGGCAGGTGGATTTCTGAGTTCGAGGCCAGCCTGGTCGACAGAGTGAGTTCCAGGACAGCCAGGGCTACACAGAAAAACCCTGTATTGAAAAAAAAGAAAAAAAAAAAAAAAAAGAAATCAGTAATCAGGAAAACATTTAGCATCCATTAAAGGCCTTATGTGTAATACTTATTATTCTTATTACTGTTATTATCACTGCTGTTGTAATTTGAGATAGGGTCTCACTATGTAACATTGGCTGACTTGAAACTTGCTCTGTAGACTAGGTTGGCCTTAAACTCACAGAGATTCACCTGCCTCTGCTCCTGGAGTGCTGGGATTAAAAGCATATTTGGCTACCATGCCTTGCTACTAGTCTTTTGGGAAAAAATTTAATTTATTATTATTGTGTAGTGTGTGTGTGAGAGAGAGAGAGAGAGAGAGAGAGAGAGAGAGAGAGAGAGCACACATTCTGCAGGTCAGGAGGTTAACAGAAGTCACAACACTGCCCTGGGTGTAAATCACTCACGTGTATCTGTTTACAGTGACTCAAGATCCCCTTAGAAACTTCTGCACTGAACCCAAGGAGGCGATCAGGAAAAGTCTGCTGGACAGATCCTTTGGCGCAAAACATTTACTGTGTTTGAGAATGAGGGTGAGTTATTCTCTTCTCTCCTGGGTGATCGACAGCCAGTCTGCCTGTGAAGTCAGTCTGGAGAGGGAATCTTGCCTATCAAAGGAAATGGAGTCAGGACTGAAAGGAATCCGTTCCTTTCTCCTCCATGCAGTCCCCCTCCCCCTTATTTTTCTCTCTTTTTGAGATGAGGCCTCAGTACCCTAGGCCACCTTCAAAACTGCTGTGTGGTCAAAGACTAGCCTTGAACTCCTTATTCTCCTGTCTCCACCTTCCAAGATTATATACTTATGCCACTATGTCTGACAGAAAGGGAGAATTTCCTGAGGATATTATCAGTTAGCAGAAAACACAGAAGTGAGAGGGGGAACCTCTGGACCTTGAGGAGAGAGGTTGGGGTGATGGGAAAGAATGATATGAGGGAACTCAGACTTGAGTGTCATGAGACTTAAATTTGAATCCAGTAAGGTCTAGTCTCCCTATCTGTCCATTGGATGTAAGACTTGGAGCTGGGTCATCACATGAAATATGGGGGCAGTTTCCGGCACTGAAGATTGCTGTAAGTTCCAGGTCAGCCTGGGCTACCTAGTGAGACCTTGTCTGAAAAATAAAAACCAAAAGAGTCTAGTATGCTGGTATGTCTGTTCTAGCTTCCAAAATTCTGACAGTCTCTGAAGATTGTGACCAATCAGTTTTCTAGTGAATGCAGACTCTTGGATGGTTTATACTGAGATATAGTTGCTAGAACTACAAATATATTGTCATATTTATTTAGAATATGGAGTCTTTTTAAAGTAATTATTGCAGCCTGGCATGGTAGTACATGCCTTTAATACTAGCACTTGGGAGGCAGAGGCAGGCAGATTTCTGTTAGTCCAAAGCCAGCCTGATCTACTTAACAGGAAGCCAGAGCTGTATAATACATATAGATATAGATATAGATATAGATATAGATATATATGTATTATATGTGTATACATATTATATGTGTGTATTATATATATATATGTATGTATTATATATATATATATATATGAAGAGAGAGAAAGAGAAAAGAAGGTGTCTGAGTCCATAGAATTACAGGTGATTGTGATCTGCCATATGGGTGCAGGAAATTGAACCCAGGTTCTCTGTAAGGACAACAGGGAGAGATCAGTAAGCCATCTCTCTAGTCCCAAAGTAGCCCTTCTTCATCAGATATGATCTGATACCCACCTTTCTCCTTGAGTTCTATGGAAATACTGTGAGCCTCATCACAATGACTTATTAAGTGTTAAAGAGATGTTAGTAAGAAGATAGCAAATTTCATTTTGACAGAATAATAAGTTCAGGAAATTTATTAGTCATAGTTATAACAGCATGTTGTATCCTTAAGTTCCTCTCACTACATACACACAATTAAATGGTTATATTAGCTTCACTTAACTATCAAAGAACTCACCGTGGATACACAGAATTTTTATTTTTAGCTTTTTTTTTTGAGGCAGAAGCTCATGCTATACAATATTTATTAAACAAGAGTAAGGATGTAGGGTGCAGGATTATATCTTCTATATGTTTAACTATTCAACAGTGTGTTCGTAGTCTGAAAGAAGCACATTATGAGGACATGTGCATGGGCGTGATGCAGTCACCTGTCAGCCAGTGCACTTTTACACTTCAGCACCTCCAGATTGGAGGGTTGCAGAAGTTACATACACATGCAGGGTTTTGTGTCCAGCGGATCAGGAAATCCCTGTTTGTTCCTGATACATGGCTTTATGCCTGAGCCCCTCTTGTGGTGTTGTCCCCTACTCTCTGCCCACATTACTGTTACACCATACGCTGTTCTGGCAGAGGTCCTTTGTTACTCTTAAACCCTGTTCCTCAACTTGACCCTTCAGTTGCAAAACAGACACCTAAAAGTAGCACAGAAAGCTGTCTCTAACCTCAGATAAGCCCTGCAAGCTATGCTGTGCCGGACTCACGTCAGTATTAGAAGGATGGTGTGAAGAGCCACCAGGCAGCTTACATACAGAGGTGCGGGCTGGGGCCTGGTGCCCAGACCTCAAGAAATACATAAAACCTCAGTTGTACCTTAAAACAGACTTAGTTGCTATTCTGTAGTTCTATTTGCTTGATGCCAACCGCTGCATCCCTGTTGCTTAAGGAAATAGTTCAGCAAGAAGTAAAAGCCAGTCTGAACATTAGGCATTTCAGGTACCTGAACCAAGGACCTTTGGTCATACGTTTTCTCAGTACAAGAGTATACCTGACCCTGCCTTTCGGTTGTTTTGCTCCCATTTTAGACAGTTGAACCAAACGAGAACAGAGTGGATTTTGTACTGTCTGTTGCAGTTCTGAGGCTGGACATGCTGAGCTCCTCTCCTCGTCTGTCTTTACCTTTTATTTTATTGCCTTTTATCTAACCTCACTTTTCTCATTATTTTGAACAGTTCTCTGCTTTTGAACACTCATCCTTCTACGTAAGGCTCTCTGACCTACTCCATCTTGTCTTCCTTGAATAATTCTCACCCTATTACAGGAAGGTGGGGCATATACACGTTCTCTTTCCTGTCAGATGGTGAAATAGACTGAAGGGGGTATTAATTCTAAGACATCATTCCTGAAAATCAGAATCATGTTTTACCCCCAAAAGAATTCCACATAAGTGTTGCAGAGGAAGTAAAAGATTTAAAAGGAAAAGGGTCACTGGGATGCCCCTGACTGGAGAGGATGCAGAGAAAGACAGGAAAGTTCAAACATAAGACATTTGAAGATAGCAAGTCACCCACCGAAGGGAGTGACCAGGAGCATGAAAACAGTGGTCATCAGTTCTGTGCCTCCACGACAGGGAAGAGAGGTCATGGTGAAAGGAGACAGTTTGTGTGCACTGAGTGTGGAAAAGCCTTCAGTCAGAGTGCCAACCTCACTGTGCACGAACGAATCCACACAGGAGAGAAACCTTTTAAGTGTAAAGAATGTGGAAAAGCCTTCAGTCACAGCTCCAACCTTGTAGTTCATCGAAGAATCCACACTGGACTTAAGCCATACACATGCAGTGACTGTGGGAAGTCATTCAGTGGTAAGTCACACCTCATCCGGCACCAGGAAGTCCACAGTGGGGAGAAAACATACAAATGTAAAGAGTGTGGGAAAGCCTTCAGCCGGAGCTCAGGACTTATCTCTCATCACAGAGTTCATACTGGCGAGAAGCCCTACACTTGTATTGAGTGTGGGAAAGCGTTTAGCAGGACTTCAAACCTCACTCAACATCAGAGAATGCACAGAGGGAAAAAGATTTACAAATGTAAAGAGTGTGGGAAAACATGTGGTTCTAATACAAAGATTATGGACCATCAGAGAATTCACACTGGGGAGAAGCCCTATGAGTGTGATGAGTGTGGGAAAGCCTTTATCTTCAGGAAGGCTCTTAATGAACACCAGAGACTCCACCGCAGAGAGAAACCTTACAAATGTAACGAGTGTGGGAAAGCTTTTACTTCTAACCGAAACCTTATAGATCATCAGAGAGTTCACACTGGAGAGAAGCCTTATAAATGTAATGAATGTGGTAAAACATTCAGGCAGACATCTCAGGTTATTCTACATTTGAGAACTCATACTAAGGAGAAACCCTATAAGTGTAGTGAGTGTGGGAGAGCTTATCGTTACAGCTCACAGCTCATTCAGCATCAAAGGAAGCATAATGAAGAGAAAGAAACCTTACTGTTTACCAGCCAGGTGTGATGGCATATGCCATTAATCCAGGCATTTAGGAGGCATTAGTTTTAGGCCAGTCTTGTCTACATAGTGAGTTCTAGACTAGCCAAGGCCACAAAGTGAGACCCTGTCTTAGGAAAAAAAAATTGGCAATAATGTTAATAACTACTTTTCTGAAAATTAGAATTTTTAGTAACATTAAACTTAATTCTGCTTCTACAAATCCATACACAGAAAATAATAAGTAGCTAAAGTCTAACAAAAGGGGTATTCATGCCAGCATTATACGTAACTGAAGGGGAAAACAAAGAAACAAACAAAATACCAAACCAACCAACCAAACAGAGACCACCCAAACTGTAGATTATTATATGTGCAGCATGAAAGGAATGATAGTCTATTCATATTATGCTTCTGAAACCATTTTATTTTTTACAGAATTTTTAAAGTATGCCATGGGAGAAATTTCTGGATAACATGGAAAGTGGAGGAATGAAATATCCAGATAAAATATTTTCACCTAGGAAAACGGAGAAAGAGGAGTAGGAGAACCAAACCTAAATTTTCACCATAGTTATCTCTAGATGATAGATTGTAGATTATTTCTATTTTCTTCTGTATACTTTTCTAGGCTTTCTAGATTTTCTACAATGAGAGTGTTACTTTTGTATTCACGAAAAAGTATAATCTATTTTAAATACAAGTCCATGCTTGTTTTTATTCAGTGGTAGGAAAAGTACCTATTGTGTAGTCTTTAAAATCTTGGGATTCACCGTAATCCTGGCACTGGCAGAAGTGGAATTATGAGCGAATCCATTTCTTTTAGAATCCACTTCCTGCTACTGAAGCTGTGGAACTTTTGTTCTCTGCAGCCTCAGACTCTGATCACAGGCGCTGCCTTTGTTCTCTGCAGTGTCAGACTCTGTGGTCACTGTTAGGTGAGAGCACAGCAGGACTTTAGTGCATCTTCTTTCCTGCATAGTGAAATAACCATCCTATAATGATGATTACCTGAGCTCCACCCTTCCAACAGAGATGCCTAGACAGTTAGAGGACCCACTGGCTGAGCACCAGCTTCACTACTTTGGATGAGTGGTGACACTGCTCGGACTTGTGTGAGGAGGAAAAGGTTGTTCACTTTAGAGAGATGTGTGAGGATTAAGTGAAATGATGCTAGTGATGATGCCATACCTGGCACGTGACAGAGCAGACCACACGCCTTTAATCCCAGCATTTGAGAGGCAGAGGCAGGCAAATATCTGAGTTTGAGCCCACCCCTACCTACACAGTGGGCTCCAGGACAGCCAGGGCTACACAGAAATCCTGTCTTTTTTTTTTTTTTTTTTTTTTTTTTTTTTTTTTTTTTTTTTTTTTTTTTTTTTTTTTTTTTTTTTTTTTTTTGGTTTTGGTTTTTTCGAGACAGGGTTTCTCTGTATAGCCCTGGCTGTCCTGGAACTCACTTTGTAGACCAGGCTGGCCTCGAACTCAGAAATCCGCCTGCCTCTGCCTCCCGAGTGCTGGGATTAAAGGCGTGCACCACCACGCCCGGCTCAGAAATCCTGTCTTTAAAAACAAAACTTGTCTGAGTTGAGAGGAAAATGGGTAACAAACTATCATTTTACTTTTTAAATAATATATTTATTTTTATTTTATTGGTGTTTTTCTGCATGTGTGTCTGTGTGGGGGTGTTAGATCTCCTGAAACTGGAGTTACAAACCATTGTGAGTTGCCATATGATTGCTGGGAATTGAACCTGGGTCTTCTGTAAGAACAGCCCTGAGCCCTTAACCCCTGAGCCATCTCTTCAGCCTCCAAAATATCACTTTATATGGCTTTGATTAAAGGGAAATCTGTAAGACAAAGCTGGAAGGTATTCTCCCGGTGCTTAGAGGATGCTTTTAAATCATGTATACTGCATTCTAGATGGAGCTCAATAGTCTGATTTTCCACATCAGCTTTCTGTCTTTCTAGTCTTCTTGCAGCTAACAATAAATACCCTAAACGTTTAACATGTCTCGAGGGCAATAGTTTCCAGTCTTCTGGAGATGAATTTGTTTTTGTATTTAGGGATGGATCAATTATCGTTGTTTTATAACTTGAAAAAAGCAAAACATCGTCTCTACAGAGGAATAAACATCACTGAAGTAAGAAGGCTGTAAAGAAAAATGCGGTGCTCTGCAAAAAAGTCTTTGCTGAGCTGGCAATAACTACTCATTTCTGGGTTTTAGTCTAACAGATTAAAGCTTTATCTCCAACTAGTGATTGAGTTGGTCTAATGTCAGGAGCCTCCTCTTAGATGGCAAGTTTTGAACATTGGGGCTTAGAATCCTTGGATTGATTCATAGTTTGCTCACACGAAGCAGTCCCTGATGCTAAAGTGTGAGCCGCTCACCTCCTGAGTCTACTTTTGACTGCTGCTTCACATAGCTTTTGGGAGAAGGAAGAAAAATGTGGGATTTGTTTTTGTGTGCAAAGTATGAAACTCAAGGGGGCAGGTCACAATGGCCCAGTGTGTAAAGGCAATTGCCTGCCCAACCTGAGTTCCATTCCAGAACCCACGTAAAGGTGGAAGGAAAGAACTGACTCCACAAAGTTATCTTCTGACTTCCATACTTGTGCCGTGGCATGTGAGTGCCTGAACACTGTCACACACAGGCACACATCTGGCGCACATATAAAATAACAGTAAAATTTTTTACAGTATGGAACTTATCAGTTGTAGAAAATTATTTTAAATAACTTATTAAAATCCCATTCCATCAAGCCGGGTGTGGTGGCACAGCACTGGTGAGGCAGAGGCAGGTGCATCTCTGACTTTGGGGCCAACCTGGTCCACAAAGGGAGTAAGTTCCAGGACAGCCAGGGATACACAGAAAAACCCTGTCTCAGAAAAAACAAACAAACAAACAAACAAACAAACAAAATTTCTTTCCATCACTCATAGATGGGTTACCAAGAATGGCAGGTGTCTTATTTGTCTTATACATATCACCTCCTTATTTAGAATATAATTATTTTATTAGCCTTGGAAAAACTGAGCTGACCTTCCTGATATCTGATCCTTCCCACTCCACTATTCTTTCTATATGTATTCCTTATTAACTATAGACTTTCATCATGTTCAGAGTCTGAAAGCTCTTTCTAGTCAATGCCCCAGACACAGAAGCCATGAAGGAAAAGGTCTGTTACATGTCACCAACTGTGATAACCACAAAATCACCGATCCATAACAAGCTGGGGTTGGCTGTCACGGTGCATGCCTTCCTCCAAGCTCTCAGGAAGTGGATCTCTGTGAGTAGGAGGCTAGCATGGTCTACCTGGCCAGTTCCAGACCCTGTCCCACAGAAACAAACTGGGAACAACGGGCAGCTCCAATCCTCAGAGTTAGGTTTCAGGTGGAAACCAAGAAAACTCACTCCAAAAATGGAAGCTTACAAAGGAAAGCTTCATTTTCTGAGCTCTCAGGGAGGCAGTCAGCTTGGGATCTGAACCTCATCCCTGAGGGGAAGCTGTATTACATATTTAGAGGAAAATGAGGGGGGCTTAGATGAGCTTAGGATCACCCAATCATGTTTTGACGTTAAGGGTTAAGTGAAGGAATATCTGTTGGAGACTGAGCCTTTTCCAGGACACCTGGCTTTAAGGCCCTTAACTCATCCTCCTAGATGTTTGGTCTGGAGCTCAAGGGAACAAAGGAGCTGGTTAGATCCGTGCAGTTGATGAGAGCTTGGCAGGCAGTCTGTTATATATTTTTGCAATTCAGACACCTTTGTTAAAATAACAGCAAGTTTTACATAAACCGGTAGGTTTATTAGACAATTAAGAAAGTATTTGGAGGGGCAGGGTAGGAGCACGTCCCTGAGCCTGGAGATATGAACCCCGCTTGACCCTGTTAACAAAAATGGGAGAATTGCTTTTGAGAAGGCTGGGCTCCTTACAGTCGGCAAAGCCTTGCCATTCCTTTTGAATATCTAAGTTTACAAGACTCGGCTGTTACCCTCTTCCTGTGAAAATACAATATCTTCCTGAAATAACGTTCCTGAATATGCTTTGTGTGTTTTTCCTTTAATTGCAATGCAGGGTTACCTCTCATGAATGCCATCTATGCTTGTGTGCTTGTGCATTCTGTTAAATGTGTTCACACATTGAACTTTTGTTTAGATTTTTGCCTCTCCTGATTGGTTATCAGCAAGCTTGTAAGGGTCTGACTGTATTAAATCGATGAGGAGGCTTATAAATCAGTGATGTGACTGTTAAACCTTAAAACATGTAAGATGTTTGCACCCTTTGGCCCAACAATTTTTCTTCCAGAAAAGTATCCTGGAGAAATGGACAAGAGATAAAACTAAACATTTAATAATAACAATTTGTTTCTGTTTTGTGTGTGTGTTTTATTTTGTACCCAAACAATGCTGTTTCTCATGATCATATGATCTCTAGAGAGCCACAGCGCAGGATCTTATTCAAGATTATCAAAAATATTTCAGTTAACATAGTGAACACTTCTCAGAGAAAACTATGTAGGTCTAACCCAACTACACAACTTAATCCAGCCTACCTTCACTATTTAAGCATTGGAGCATATCACCCCATATATATGTCAGCATTAATCTTCGCTGAACTTCAAAAGAGAGTTAGTAACCTATGGGGTAAGGAACGCTAAACCCAAGCATCAGGCACTGTACAGAAAATTGAATGAGGATTTAAGGATACAGTTAAGTGGCAGAACATACACTGAACATGTGCCCCAAATACCACAAGACAAACCAAAACCAAAGTTTTGAAGTATTCAGACATCCCAGTCTCACAACTTCCTACAAACTACTGTGGACCCTCTTACACCAAACTTACACATGAGGTAACCTGCTCCAGCACCTGTTCCTGAGCATCCAGGAAGCCTGGTCAGTGTTGGGTACAGTTTATTGTAAGTAGGTGGAAGAACTGTTGAGAATATAGACCAAAGCCATTCCATGCATTTAGTCTTAGATATATCCTGCAGGGCAAGGGACTATTGTCAAAGGAGGTATTCTACAGAACCTTACATCCCGGAAGCATCTACTCCTGGAACTGATTGGGCTCTAGAAGTCTTGGCTTTTGCTCCAGGATAACTGTCATACTTTTTATCTATAGTCAACAGTATACAGTCTTGAGTCAGTTGGGAAGAGGGACCTCAACTGAAGAATTACCTTAATCAGATTGGCTTATGGAGAGATTGTGTCTTGATCAATAATTATGTGGGAGGGCTCCAAACCAATCCCTAGGCAGGTGTG
This sequence comes from Mus minutoides, assembly GCA_902729485.2. NCBI lineage: Eukaryota > Metazoa > Chordata > Mammalia > Rodentia > Muridae > Mus > Mus minutoides. The sequence goes on from LR750059.1 coordinate 219,708, forward strand.
TCTGGGCCTGAAAGTAAGTAAGCAAGCAAGCAAGCAAGCAAGCAAGCAAGCAAGCAAGCAAGCAGCATTCTTCTACGGTTTCTGTATGAGTTCTGGTCCTGACTCACCACAATGGACTTTGACTGGAAATATAAGCCAAGGAAACCCTTTCCTCCTCTAAGCTGCTTTTTGGTATAGTGTTTATCACAGCGTCAGAAAACAAACCAGAATTAATGTTTGCCTGATCAGGTATTGTTCTCCATGCTCTAGCAACCTTAAATTTCATTGTCTGTAGCAATTTGCACCACATAGTTTTACACTTATGAAACTGCGTTCTTCAGCATCACAGCAGTGGTGGGAGATCAAATATCTATAAGATTTAAGCTTTGAAGCATATTACCAAGGTGCTTTTGATCAGTGAAATTTCAATTTGACTGTCCCCCAAAATGGACAAGAAGGTCTACTTCCTGCACGTGCTTGTGATATTACTGGTGCTTTTCTAGCCTCCATTAGGCAAATTAACACTGGGAACTTTTCATCTTCTTTCTCTTCAGAAGTTTATGGGTCATTTGATTCCTATTTGTGTCTCTCCTACATTTTTCTTTGATATAACTACTTTTCCATTGTAAAATGCTGTGTCCCTTTTTTTCTCTGTTTGCCTTTCAGTGTTGTTTATGAATTATTATTTTTTAAGCCTTAGAAAAATTTTTTATAGAGTTTAGCACATTTGAGGCTTGAGAAATGGCTCAGTGGTTAAGAGCATTTGTGGGTTGTTTGTTTGTTTAGTGACAGACCCACATCTCACTCCCAGAGCCTATATGACGACTTAAAGCCATTCATATTTCCAAGTACAGGGTGCCCAGTTCCCTTTTTTTAGCCTCTGTAGGCACTAGACAAGCATGTGGTGCACAGACATATGTGCAGGCAATATACATAGAGTAAAAATAAGTAAGTTGATCCCACTTTGTGTCTGTTGCTGGACCTTCTTTTCCTCAGGCTCCTCTCCATTTCCACCCCTGTAATTCTTTCAGACGGGAACAATTATGGGTCAGAGATGTTGTTGTAACCCCTGAATTACTGATACTAGGGAGACTTCAGTGTTGTACAGTTTGCCTCTGTGCTCCCCGCCAGAGGCTCCCCCCCACCCCCAGCAGCAACCAAGACATGCAGACAGCTGGTGTCTGTGCTGCATCCTCCCGCAGCAGCCCGGGCTCTCTCCCCGTCCCCTAGCATTAAAATGAGAACATTCTGAGGAGACCATTTTTCCCTTCTGAGTCTGCAAAAACTAACACTCCTGCTGATAAGAACTCCAGGTGCCTGCCCCTGAGACCTTAGAGAAATAACAAGCTCAAGAGAGACCACAGAAAAAATAGAAGGTAAACAGAGGTCAGGTCACAGACAGTTACGACTGGCCATAAAATTAGTCCTTGAACAGACACCCATTACCCCCCCACTTCAAAACTATTCCACTCTCTATTACCCTTTTCTGTAAATATTCACACTATTCCTAACTATACTGTATATAAACCCAATATTTTCTAGACTCAGGGTCGCTTGCCAACATTCACACGTTGAGTACAAGACAGATGATCTGGGTTCAAACTTAAAACAATAAAAAGACTCTTGTGAGTTACAGCAGATTTCACAATTCTTGGGCTTGTCTGGGTTTCCCATAGACTCAGGACATAACAATGTGACTGTGGGATGGCAACCCCATCCCTCATTTGATACCCTGTCTTCCTGCTGGAGGTGGGCTCTATAAGTTCCTTCTCCCTACTGTCGGGCATTTCATCTAAGTTCCCTCCCTTTGATTCCTGAGAGTCACTTATCTCCCAGGTCTCTGGTGCATTCTGGAGGGTCTCCTCAACCTCCTATTTCTTGAGGTTGCCTGTTTCCATTCATTCTGCTGGCCTGACACTATGGAGCGCTCACAAAATGGGACCTATCATAACTGCCCCTGAAAGACCCAACAAGCAGCTGAAAGAATCAGATGCAGATATGTACACTCTACAGAAGAATGGGCAGAAGCAGCTGAACCCTGTTGTTGAAATAGGGAAGGCTGAAACAAGCTGAGGAGAAGGGCAATCCTGAAGGAGGACCAGCAGTCTCAATTAATCTCGATCCCTGAGATCTCTCAAACACTGGACCACCAAACAAACAGCATACACCAGCTGATATGAGGCCCCCAACACACATACAGTAGAGGACTTCAGGCCTGTGTTTATTCAGAGATGATGCACCTAACCTTCAAGAGACTAGAGGCCTCAGGGAGTTAGAGGTCAGATGGGGTGCCGTGTCATCCACATAGAGACAAGGGGGTAGGGAGGAGGTGCGGGAAGTGGAGCAGTCAGAGGGTGGATGGGGGGTCAGGGAATGGAATATGGCGTGTAAAAAATAAGTTTAAAAATAAATAAAAGCATTTTTGCATTAAATGAGTTTTCAGCTATTATTATATTCATTTATTTATTTTAGGGGAAGGGAGGGATGAGATGGCTCAGTGGTTAAGAATACTAACTACTCTTACAGAGAACCAGGGTTTGATTCCCAGCACCCACATGGTGGCTAACATCAGTCTGCAACTCCAGTTCCAGAGGATCAGATACCCCTTTCTAGCCTCTGTGGGCACCAGGCATGCATGTGATGCATAGACATGCATGCAGGTAAAAATAAAACACCCATTCACATGAAATAAATAGACATAAATAAATCTAAAAACATGTTTTTAAAGTACATTCTTCTAAAGGACAGAAATGTAGTCTATTGATGGATTACCTGACTAGCATGTGGAAGGCCATGGGTTCCATCCCCAGCACTGCAAAAGTGAGTAAATAAACACACACAATATGTGTCCTTATACACACAGCATGTGTCCTCACACATGCATCATGTGTCCTTACACATACAACACGTGCCCTTTTAAGCCACTGAATAATTTTTGTTCTTAAACTAGGTGTCATATAACACCCTGTAATACTTACACTCGAGAAGCTGAAATGGGAAAACTGTGAGCTCAGCACCATGCTGGGCCACATAACAAGATGACAGAAACAGACAGACAGACTGTCATGGTGGTGCTACCCTGTAATCCCAGTGATTAGGAGACAGACAGGGCACTCATGGATTTGAGGATATTCTGATCTACACAGTAAGTCCAAGACCATTTAAGTTACATATTGAGATCTCTTCTCAAAAGAAGCATTGGCAGCCGGGCGTGGTGGCACACGCCTTTAATCCCAGCACTCGGGAGGCAGAGGCAGGCAGATTTCTGAGTTCGAGGCCAGCTTGGCCTACAAAGTGAGTTCCAGGACAGCCAGGGCTACACAGAGAAACCCTGTCTCGAAAAACGAAGAAGAAGAAGAAGAAGAAGAAGAAGAAGAAGAAGCAGCAGCAGCAGCATTGGCTCAGGGTGTGCCTCAGTGGCAGAAGGCTTGTCTCACACAAAACCCTAGGCTTCATCTCTGGCACCATGAAAAAGAAAGAAAGAAAGAAAGAAAGAAAGAAAGAAAGAAAGAAAGAAAGAAAGAAAGAAAGAAAGAAAGAAAACCAACAACAACAGTCTTTTCAAAAATATAATAATTTGATAACTTCACATTTAATTTCACTTACCAGAATGGGAAACCATTAAGGAGAATGAGAAGGTAACATCAAAACTGAGTATTTTCCAGAGAGCAGACTACCAAAAGGAACATAAAAAAGATTTCAGGGACATATTTCTCAGGTCTTTGCTTTTGAAGAAGAGTATCAAGTTTTGCCAAGTCGGTTGGAAAATGAAAAGAGAAAAACTAGATATAGTGAAGAAAGGTTCCCTGTGTGAACAAGAGAAGAAGAAAAGGGCTCCACCAGAAAAACAAGGCCAGAAGTGGAGGGAATTTGAAGAAAATTTGACCTTGGATTCAGCTACTTGTAGAAGTTTAATAGGTATTGAGGAAAAGGGCTTTTAAGTGTAATATATGTTGTAAACATTTTTAATAAAATCCCCCATCTATAAACCTTCAGAGAATCTACACTGGTGAGAAACCTCATGTGGAAAGGGCTTTATTCAGCACTCAAACCTTCTAATGCACTTAAGAACCATTGTGTGGAGAGACCTGATAAATGCAATAAATATGGGAAAGCATTCTCCCAAAGTGCTTATCTTCTGAACCACCAGAGAATCCACACTGGGGAGAAACCTTATAGATGTAAGGAACATGGAAAGGGCTTCTGTGGACACTCAGGCCTTATACATCAATGATAGCATTCAGAGGAGATTCATATAATGTAATGAATGTGGGAAGGTGTTTTCTCAGAATACTTACCTTATTCACCACCAGACTCTGCAAAGGGAAAAACCCCTATAAAAGCAACAAGTCTCACAAAGCTTTCATTCTAAAATAAAGAGCCTTATCCTGCACCAGAGAATCCATATGAACACCAATTTCAGTCAGACAGGGAAGTTTGTTGAACACACACCCTAAGACCAATGGATCAGGGGCTCTGGAGAGATAGATGGCTTAGCAGTTAAGAGCACTGACTACTCTTCCAAAGGTCCTGAGTTCAATTCCCAACAATCACATGGTGGCTCACAACCATCTGTTGTGACCCTCATAAAGGAAAAGAGGAGAGGGGAAAGGAGAGAGGGGAGAGGGAAGAGAGGATGGGGAGTTTGTGGAGGGGTAACCAGGGGATATAATTTGAAATATAAATGATTAAAATGATTAATAAAAAAAGTACAAGTATCATGTTGGATGACAGTATGTGCTTGGAACAAAACCAAATCGAGTTTAACAAGAAGGCGCAGTAGGCGTGGGGTCCTGCTCATATAAAGGGTTTTAAGAGAGGCCTCCCCATGCACACTGGATTTGAATGGATACATCGAGACTGAGGAGTGATTCACACCACTCTCACTGTAACAAAGCTCACAGTCCTAAGGTTTTAAGCACATTGATTCTCAAATGCCAAAAAGACATCAAAGTGATGCGTAGCTGGTGCAGAAAGGGTCTAGGGGTTTTGAAGAAGTGACTCAGGTGACATCTCAGGTCTTGGCTGTGGGCTCACCATTCCCCGGGTAGGGCCATCAGTTGTCCTGCTTTGTCTGAGATATAGGTTTCTGAGGGTGAAGAAGTTCCAGGATAAAAGTTAGAAGAAGGGTGCCTAGGCCAGGTGGTTGGTGATCCTAATTCCAAGCCACTCTCCACCCTGCTGCGGGGGTGGGGGTGGGGAATACAACCTCGAAGAAAAGCATGATGTCTTCCTGAGGAAGCTGGGACATTGTAGTCATGATGCCCTCGTCTGGTGTGTCTGAAGACTGCTACAGTGTACTCATATACATTAAATAAATAAATATTATTTTTAAAAAAGACTAATGGATCAGGAATGCAGCTTCAGACTCAGGAGCTGGGAGCTGCAACCTCAAACATTTCTCAGGGCCAGCTTATGAAGGCTACAACCACAAAAACCACATTGAGCTCATACGCAAGTACAGAAAAGTGCTGCCCAGTGGTCAGCCCTGACTCACGCTATTTAGACATACCAGTTCACATTGACCTTTAGTTTGATGGGTCCTACATGAAGCTAATAGTTGTGGGATTTCTTAAGGTTAACAAGCCACACAGAAGTGGATGCTCACAGTCAGCTATTAGATGGAACACAGGACTCCCAAGGAAGGAGCTAGAGAAAGTACCCAAGGAGCTGAAGGGGTCTTCAACCCTATAGGCGGGAGAATAACATGAACTAACCAGTACCTCCAGAGCTCGTGTCTCTAGCTGCATATATAGCAGAAGATGGCCTAGTTGGCCATCATTGGAAAGAGAAGCCCCTTGGTCATGCAGACTTTATATGCCCCAGTACAGGGAAACGCCAGGGCCAAGATGTGGGAGTGGGTGGGTAGGGGAGCAGGGCGGGATGGGGGAGGGTCTAGGGAACTTACTGGATAACACTTGAAATGTAAATGAAGAAAATATCTAATAAAAATTGAAAAAAAAAAGATTAACAAGCCACATAACATACAGGACATATAACAGGGTTTGTGGTCAGCATGACTCTCCTCTGAGTCAAGTTATTTTTCTGCATCAATGACTGGCAGGCATATTACAACAACTATGAAATAGCTGGTGGGCATGGGAAAAAAATGGCTACAGCTTTGCAAGAGAGGCAGGACTCGACACCTATAAATGTGTTGAATGTGGGAAAACATTTGCTCACATCATGTACCTTGTTGACATCAGCAACTTCACAGTGCAGAGACTCTTACAAGTGTAAGGAAGGTGGAAAGGTTTTCATTCTGAGTAAAACCCTCCTCTTACAGCAGAGCCCAAACAGAGAAGAAAAGCTTTGATTGTAAAAAGTAGGGAGATGTTTAGTTCCAAGTCAAACCTCACTGACCATAAAAGCAGAGAGAAGTCTTACAAATGCATCCCGTGTGATGAAGCTCTAGCCAAAGTGCTTATCTGTTTGACATCAGAGACTCCACCATGGAGAAAAGCCCAATGGAGTGTGGGAGAGTTTTTATTCTGAAGAAGAGCCTCATTTTACATCAAAGCTTCCAGTGGAGAGACTCTCCATGAGCACAAAGACTGTGGACTCAACAGAAACCTTTTTGACCATGAGAGACTCCATCACGGGGAGAAGCCATATAAATGTGGAGAGTATGGGAAAGCCTTTATTATGACCAAAAGTTTCATGGTCCATCACAAGCTCCATACCCAGGAGAAAGCATTCAAGTGTGAGGCCTGTGAGAAAGTGTTTAGTTAACATTCAAGCTGGCTCCTACTGTAGAGTCCACACTGGAGAAAAGCCCTTTGAATGTAGGAGAGCTTTCAGTTCAATCAGGAACCTCACTGAGCCTAAAGTAATCCACAGTGGTAAGAAACCCTATGAGGGCGATGAGTATGGAGCATGCTTCATTCTGGGGGTAGAGGAAAGCCTCACTGGGCATCAGAGGGTTCACACAATCCATTCTGGTGAGAAGCCCTGTGAGTGCAATGAGTGTGGAAAGGCTTTACCCACACAGAAACCTTCCTGAACAGCAACGAATTCACAGTGGGAGAAAAATCTTATGAATGTCATATATGCAGAAAAATCCTTACCCCTAGCAGAAATCTTATGGTCCATCAAAGAATTCACACTGGAGGAAATAAACTTATAAATGTGGAAAGTGTGAAAGAGATTTTAGTCAGAATGAAAATTTGGTGATACATCAGAGAATACACACTGAGGAAAAACCTTATGAGTGTGAGAAACGCAGCAAATCTTTTGCCTCCAAGAGAAATTTAATTGATCACCATAGAATTCACACAGGGGAGAAATCCTATGGGTGTAATGATTGTAATAAAGTTTTTAGGCAAAAAAATAAAACATCACTGTACAACAGAAAGTTCACACAGAAGAAAATTACCATGAGTGTGTGGAGTTCACAAAGGAATTCTTATGGATTTCAAGACTTCACCAATAACAAAAGTTCATACTGTGGAAGAATTATTTGAGCTGCAAATATGAGTCCATTGAGTCCCAAACAGAGATTCGGGAAATCTAGGTGGGGCTAGGCATATGCATTAGTATAAGAGTGCTTACCAGCAGGCACGAGATCCTGGGTGTGATTGTCTGAATATGCCCAGCACTATTAGGAGGTGCGGCCCTGTTGGAGTAGGTGTGTCACTTAAGGTGTGGGTTATAAGACCCTCATCCTAGCTTCCTGGAAACCAGTATTCTGTTAGCAGCCTTCAGAAGATGTAGAACTCTCAGCTCCTCCTGTACCATGCCTGCCTGGATGCTGCCATGTTCCTGCCTTAATGATAATGGACTGAACCTCTGAACCTGTAAACCAGCCCCAATTAAATGCTGTTCTTATGAGAGTTGCCTTGGTCATGATGTGTGTTCACAGCAGTAATACCCTAACTAAGACACTGGGTTTGAACCCAGAATAGTAAAAAATAAAAATACAGTCATATGTGAGACAGCATGCAATCACAGTGAAGTAACTGTTAAATGTGACCCCTAGGTCTCAATAGGGAAAACTCATGACTGCTCTTACAGACAAGTTGAAGAAACTTCACATAGATTTCCAAAGTCTAGAAAAACAATCTCAATTCGAATTAAAAGATAGTTTGTACCAAATCATTTATTGTGACTCTGGAAAGAGGCTTTGGAGCACTTTAAGACTGAAGAAACTAGCCGGGCGTGGTGGCGCATGCCTTTAATCCCAGCACTCGGGAGGCAGAGGCAGGCGGATTTCTGAGTTCGAGGCCAGCCTGGTCTACAAAGTGAGTTCCAGGACAGCCAGGGCTATACAGAGAAACCCTGTCTCGAAAAACCAAAAAAAAAAAAAAAAAAAAAAAAAAAAAAAAAAAAAAAAAAAAAAAAAAAAAAAAAAAAAAAAAAAAAAAAAAAAAAAAAAAAAAAGACTGAAGAAACTGAGTTTGTCTCATAAAAGATAATGGTGGAGTTGTAAATGATAGTAAAATAAGTTTTTTAATTTAAAAACTGGTCATTGTTTCTAAACATATACATCATACATTTTCTTAAGATGGTGTAGGTGCTACAGAAAACTATATAACAGTGTAATCCAGAGTTGTGAGATACAGAAGTGATAATGAAAGACCCAGAAACGCAAAGACTCCCTCACGTTCTGACTCAGGAGAGGCGACACCCCAAATCATTCACGAGAAACGGTCTTGATGCAAACTGCAAGAGGACTTTTATTCCAAGAGCGCTCTGTGACCCACGGTGTACACAGGACCGTGAGCCCCGAGTGGCTCGATAAGGGGGTATTTAAAGGAAGAAACCACAACTCAAGGGGTGGGGAGGGTGAAAAATACCAGATATACCAGTTAAGAGTCACGAGGAAATACAAAGTTTCAAGGAATACCTGGTAATTGTGGGGGTTATCTCTCAAGATAGTTACTATGAACCTTTAACAACAGCACGTTTGCATAGTGTGTTCCAGCAGCGGATGGATCAGGGTGACTTTCTTTGAACGAGCACTTCCTGAACCCAAGAAGGGCTAAGGCCCAGTTCATCATTAACGAACACTTCCTGAACCCAGGAAGCAGATGGGTAAAGGAATGTCACTATTTGTTTTATGATTAGCATGTCTTGGAGCACTGAGTCACAAAGATCACATTCCCAGGCCTGGTCCAAGGCCCAGTTCTTCAATACAGTTCTGCTGCCTGAGAACAACCTGTGAAGAGCACTAGATTTAGAATCAGAAGACATGGGTTTGGAGTCTGGATTTCCCCTATACTATGTGATGTCATTTATGGCCTCAAACTCAAGGTGCCCCAGCCACAGCCTCTTGAGAGCCGGGATCACAGATGTGAGCCACCAGTCCTTGGCATGACACTGTGTAATCATTTAAGATTTACCCAATGAGGAACCTGAGTGAAGGGTGCTGCCTTCCTCTGGGTTTATCATTTCAAACACACAAAACTAAAGAGCTGTAACTGGAGCATTGTGAAACTCATTTGGGGGCAGAGAGCAATTGTGAAATGTTTGTGAGTTTTGTTATTGTTAGGTTTGACTTTTGTTTTTGGGACCCGGTCTCTCTATGTAGCCCTGGCTAAGATGGAGCTCACTATTAGCTCAGGCCAACCTCCAGTGCATAGAGATCCAACAGATTCTGGCTCTGTGTGCTGTGTGTACCACCACTCCTAACGATTTTGAAATCTTTTACGACAGTTGAATACATCTGAATATAAATGGCTGTTAATTTTTCTTATTGGCGATGATGGTGGTGTATTTGGGATAAAGAGTTTTACTGTTTATAATTTCCAAATTTGACCTTAATTATATATGAGAATTAAGGCAAATATTGTCGAGATGAAGGATAGGGGTATCCATCTTCTGTACCATCCGTCAACCTTTCTGTACCATTTGATATTTTGAAGATAAAAATGCTGAGGGAATTTTCTAAGATCGTCAGCTCTGGTAGGTAGGTGCGCGGCTTGGGGGAGTGCCGCTGCCTGGCAGGCTAATGCTCTGCCCGTCCTGGGCACCGAGGTGTACGACCCCCCCTTAGATTCCTAGAGAGGCCGGCCTGCCTGGAGAGCCGGAAGCCCGGCGCAAGGCACTTCCTGTCCGGTCATTGTTCTCTGCCCCGTTGCTGCGGAGAGACTCTGGAGTCCCGTCCGCTTCGAAGCGGCGCCTGCCCGGCTGGGCCTTCGTGGCGAGCCGATCGCGGCGGGCGGCGACAGCCGCGGGACTCCACCGACCATCGCGGGGCCGGGAGGTAGCTCGGGGCGTTCGGGCCGGGCGGCGAGCCTGCTGGTGGGGATGGAAGAGGGTGGCCTGTGCAGACGGCTCCGGCCCGCTGGGGCGAGGGGCCAGACAGTCTGGCCAGAAGACTCAGGCACGTGCTGGGACGAGTCTCAGAGGCTCTCCTGCCACAATAACCCGCCGGAATTACTCTTCGAGGCCGTGGTAAAAAGCGTGGCATTACTTAAGAATTTAAGTTTGCACAGTAAAGTTGATAATGGAAAATGAATATGAGTACCCTGCAGCAGCAGCAGAATAAGGCAATTTAGTAAACATTAGCACCGGTTTCTTGTAAAAGAACCAAAGAGGGATAGAAGCACAGACTTCAAACTCCATATATACAGCTAAAATAGGTTATGTGACTTTATTTAAAATAAAACAAAACCCCTGTCGGCTTATCTGAAATAAAGAGGTCCCGTTAATTAGTAGTCGTGTGCCTGGTTTTAGATGCTGTTTTAGAAAGCAGTTTGGTAATAAATATAAACCTTTAAGCTAGTGATCTCGCAGTTCTTTCTAAAGGAGTAATGCAGCAGGTCAAAGGAATTCTTTGTATAGGAAACTATTACCAAAATAAGCAATAAAGCCCACGTTTACTAAAGAAAAGATTGTAAATTTAGAATGTTCTATTTAGAATGCTCTGTCAGAATTGTGTGTGTGTGTGTGTGTGTGTGTGTGTATGTAAGTATGTATGTTCTGTATCTAGTGTATATTGAAAGACAAGACTTGTGAAACACTCATTGAGTCAAGAACTGGTTGTGGCTCAGTGGTAGAGCATTGTCTAGTATACATTAGGCCTTTGTATGGATTCCCAACACGATAGAAACAATAAGCGAAGCCACCATACAGAAGGGTGAGCCCTGTGCAGGTGCACACACTGGGGACTAGGTAGGGTAGCACCCAATTTGTGTATGTATATGTTTATGCGAATGTATGTATAGGTCAGTTTTATGTGTTTATGACAATTACAGAATATTTGTGCAACAATTAAAAATAAGGATAAACAAGGTCAATGTGAGTAATTTTGTTTTACAACCAAAGTTTAGTCTTATCAAATATTTGGAAGATGTGGGAACTACAAAAATGAAACAGACAAAAAGAACCTCAAAAGTACTTGTAACACCTTTAATCCCAGCACTCGGGAGGCAGAGGCAGGTGGATTTATGAGTTCAAGGCTAGCCTGGTCTACAAAGTGAGTTCCAGGACAGCCAGGGCTATACAGAGAAACCCTGTCTCAAAAAAACCAAAAAAAAAAAAAAAAAAAGTACTTGTAGTTATACTCTCTGAGATAATCATTCTTTTCTCCTTGGTAATGAATCTTTGTAATATCCCCTTTTTAAAAATAAGTCTAGCTGGGCAGTGGTAGCACACCCCAGCACTTGGGAGGCAAAGGCAGGCAGATCTCTGAGTTCAAGGCCAGCCTGGTCTATAGTTCCAGGAAAGCCAAGGCTATACAAAGAACCTCTGTCTCAAGGAAACAAGAAAACAAAACAAAATCAGTTCCCATAGTAAACACAAACTGTATGTAAAGTAATAATTATCACTGGATTGGAATTTTTCCTTACTCTTTTTCTATATAAAAGTTTTTACAGTTAAAATGTTAATTCTTCCTCCTTTCTTTTTTTCTATATGAATCTCAATGTGCAGTCCTGGGTGGTCTGTGTAGACTTCCCAAGTGCTGGGATTAAAGGTGTATACTACCAGTCAAAATATTATTTTGTATCAGAAATAAAAAGTGGTTTATATGGGGCTGGTGAGATGGCTCAGCGGGTTAGAGCACCCGACTGCTCTTCCGAAGGTGATGAGTTCAAATCCCAGCATCCACATGGTGGCTTACAACCACCCGTAACGAGATCTGACGCCCTCCTCTGGTGTGTCTGAAGTCAGCTTCAGCGTACTTATGAAGAATAATAAGAAATGAATCCTTGGACCAGAAAGACCAACCGGAGCAAGCGAGGCTGTCCGGAGCGAGTGGAGCCGAACGGGGACAGCTGGAGCAAGCGGGGCCAGCTGGAACAAGCGGGGGCGTTTGGGGGTGGCTGGGAGCGAGTGGGGCTGGCCGGAGCGAGCGGGGCCGGCATGAGTGAGCGGGGCCGGCATGAGCGAGCGGGGTCGAGCAGAACGAGCAGGGTTGACTGGAACAAGGGGGAAAAAAGTGGTTTATACATCTATTTTTGTTATTTACAGTCGGCCCCTATCATTTGAAGGAGAAAAGAACATTACTATTTTACTGTGACCACCAGCTGAGGACTAGTAACATCAACCAGTGGCTGTGTGTTATCCTTGCTATATTTGCTGTTAACTCTCTTTTCTGGTGTTGCAGTGAATAGCTCATCTTGGCTCTGGAGACTTGAAGGTTACATGGAGCTTGACCAATGTTAGGTATCCCTCAGCTATCAAGGATCCTGCATTGAACAGAGAAGATGACTGCAGAATTGAAAGAGACCATGGGCAGAGCCTCTTGGGACCCAGAGAAGGTGAAAACGGAAGAAGATGAGGGAAGTGTCATAAGTCAGGCATCCAGCCAACAAGTGTACTCTGAGAACGACAAGGACTGCGCCCCAGGGGAAGGTCCTTATGTAAGCATCGGTATATCAGAAAATGAGAAAAAGGTAAATGATGATCTCGGGGAGAAGAAGAGAAATGCAGACCTCAAATAGTTTCGCAGGCATTCTGCTGCCAACCCAGACTCCATTTTTTCTGATTAAGGCTCTGACCTTTATTCCTTTGGAATATAGTGAGAATTTTCCTTCTGAATGATGTGCTGGTATGTTCTGTAAGTCTGCAGCTTCCAACTTAGAACTTGATCGTGACAGTATCTTGTTGCCCACATTATACTCTTATTCTAATCAAACCAGATTGTGGGAATAAGACCTGGGTTTCTGTGTTTTACAGATACATCTAGTGACTCCATCCAGCTCCTTATCATGGTTAATGCCTGCCACCTGAGGTGTTGATACAAGGATAATCGGGTTTACAGGGTCTGGGATGTTGCTACTATAGGCAAATAGTTCAGCTCAGCCTGCTTGAATTCCTGAGTCTCCTGTCTTCACTACCCATGTGCTGGTATTAAGGGCATGCATTGCCACACTTTGGCTTGCCCTTAATGGTTTCAAGCACACTCCAGGTTCTTTCAAAGGTCTTCCAGAGCTCTCTATGAGAGTATATGACCAGAACCTTGGTAGGTTTGATCTTTGGGGAGCAGAAAATCCTGCTGAAAAATGTGTCCCAGTGCCACCCTCAAACTCTGTTAACCAGGGGTGGCCTTAAAGCTCTGATCCATCTGCAGCCACTCCCCATGTGCTGGGCTTACAGATCTGTGGCAGCACACCTAATTTCTGTAGTGAGAGGTGAGCACTGTGCGATCTAAGCTCCTTAATTCCACACACCCTGCTGGTCTAAGCTAGGATTCACCAACAGTTTAGGGTGTGTGTTGTAGAGCTGAGTGACGTTACAAATCAAAGTGCTAGCTTTGCTTCTCCACCCAGGCCTCCTTCTACCCAGTATCTATGATCTCCAGAAATGGGTTTTCATCCTCAAAACTGTAATCACAGTGCTCCAGTCTTCAGTCCCTTCATAAACAAACTATCCTCACTTGTTTCTAGGGTCAGGAAAATTTCTGGGACATGGCAATGGTGCTAAAAGCGACACAGGAGGCTGCTGCTGCTTCACCCCTTGGGAGCTACTCATTGACAGGGACTCTGGCCAAGAGTGAAATCCTGGAGCCTCATGGGAACCCAACCCTAATAGGTAAAGTTCAGCTCCCTGATCTCAGTCGAATTAAAACTGTGGACGGTGTCTGGTTTCTCTTTTTGAATCACATAGTGTGAAGGTGTTGACCCTGTCAATCCTTCAGAGCTGCTCGTAGGGTTGCCATGGTGAGTGGCTCATTTCACGCAGTCTAAAGGCCACAGAGGTGAATTCTAAGCTCACTTTTCCATCATGCTTATTGTTCAGCACTTTTCATTTCCACACACATGTAAACCCATGTCTTCATGTGTTTTATAGTCATTTATAAGTTGCAAGCAAAGGATAGTGCTCTGTACATTTATTTTCATTCTCTTTTCTGAGATGGTCCCATGGCCCAGACTAGCCCAATTCACTAAATAGACAAGACTAACCTTGAATGTTGGACTCCTGTCTTTAGTGCTCCCATGTGTGCTGGGATTAAACCTAAGGCTTCATTCATGGTAGGCAAACCATTCACCAATCAAGTTACATCCTCAGTCTTAAATGTCTTAAATATCTTAAGAGAAGGCTTGGCAGGTAAGAGCTCTGGGTGTTCCCCCAGAGGACTTTGGTTTAATTCCAAGCACCCACATGGCTGCTCACACCTGTCTATAAGTCCAGTTCCAGTGGACCTGACTCCCTCACACATACATGTAGGCAAAACACCAACTAACATAAAATAAAACAAAATAATTTTTTTTTTAAATACAGTCAGTAATCTTTACTTTTTTTTTTCCCTTGTTCCGGTCAACCCCGCTCGCTCTGGCCGTCCCTGTTCTGCTCCACTCGCTCCGGACAGCCTCGCTTGCTCCGGTTGGTCTCTCTGGTCCAAGGATTCATTTCTTACTATTCTTCATAAGTACGCTGTAGCTGACTTCAGACACACCAGAGGAGGGCGTCAGATCTCGTTACGGGTGGTTGTAAGCCACCATGTGGTTGCTGGGATTTGAATTCATCACCCTCAGAAGAGCAGTCGGGTGCTCTTACCCGCTGAGCCATCTCACCAGCCCAACAAAATAATTTTTAAAAGCAACTTTAGGACTAGTGAGAGAGCTAAACAGGTAATATCTCCTGATGACCTAAGTTTGATCCTGAGACCCATGTAGTGGAAGAAAAGCAATGCATTGACTCCCAAAAGCTGATCTCTGACAGCCACACATGTGCTTTGACAAGCTACCTCCATCTTTTAATAAATATAATTTCAAAATTCTTAAAAGATACCTTTAGCTTGGTATCATTGCCTTTAACCCCAGCACTCTGGAGACAGCGACAGTTTAATCTCTCTGAGTTTGAAGCCAGCCTGGTCTACATAGCTGGTCCAGACCAGCCAGGGTTACATAGTAAGACCCTGTCTCAAAACAAACAAAAAATACCTTCAGCATGATTTCATTAGTATGAAAATGGTTTCAAAAGTTAATTCAGCCACTGGTCATAGTGGCTCACTCCTTTAATCCCAGCACTTAGGAGGCAGAGGCAGCTTAGATCCCTGAGTTCTAGACCAGCCTGGACCAGAGTGAGCGAGGACTATACAGAGAAAGCCAGTCTTAACAAATTAAACAATGGTTCAGGGCTATCAGATAGCCTAGTGATAAAGGCTTCAGAGCTGCTCGTAGGGTTCCATCCCATGGGACTACATGGTAGAAAGAGTCAGCTCCTGCAGTTTGTCCTCTGACTTCCATATGCACATTGGCATATACACATATACACAAAACACAAATGCTGGAGGGTGGGGTGACCAGTTTACTCAAATATACAGAGATTAAAAGATATCCAAGAAGCAGATGGAGATGTTTATCTTTTCTGATTGTAAGAGACAACACAGACTAAAAACAGTAAGGTGTCCTCATTTAATTAAATCAATCCTTTTTAATGTTTTTGTTGTTATCATCTTGGTTTGTTTTGTTTTGAGACAGGGTCTGTACATAGCCCTGGCTGTCCTGGAACTCATTTATGTAGAAGACCAGGGTAGCCTTGAACACCCAGATAGCAACCTGCCAAATGCCTTCTAACTGCTAAAATTAAAGGTTTATACCACAACAAATTGCCCATGAAATCAGTCTTGATTAACTATGGCAGAATTTTGCCTGTGAATAAGGGTTGAGAATGTGTTTACATGGGTCAGAAGTGTCTCAAGGGGGAAAAATTATGCTACATAACTAAAGAGGACACAAAGTAGCTTAGAGAGCCAAGTTCATGTAAATTTCAAATCTTTTTTTTGTTTTTTATGCCAGTGTCTCCTGTAGTCTAGACTTTGAACCTTTGAACGTCCTGTCTCTACTTCTCAGATGTTGAGATCACAGGTGTATAATATCATGCCCACCTGATATATTTTTATGATTAGGCTTTATTTATTTACTCTATGCATGTGTGTACCCACACCACAGTGCACATACAGAGGTCAGGAGACATTTTTGTGGAGTTAGTTTTGCCCTTCCACTTTAAAATGGTCCCAGAGGTGGGTAGCAAGAATTTATACCAGCTAAGCATTATATAGATTCCATGTGTTTTTTTTTTTTTTAATAATGAAGGGTCTTCGTTTATAAGTCAAATTGTAGAGCACATATTTAACATATTTCCTGCCTTTTGTTTAGTCCTCTGCACCAGGAAAAAAAAAAAAGTAATAGGAAGTCAGATACTGACATGAGAACTTACTGATGCTCTGACTGTGGTTTGGTGATAGGATATTGTAAGTCCCAAGTCCTTTGGAAGAGCAGCCAGGGTTATTAACTGCTGAGCCACCCCTAGCCTTGGTTTGGTTTGGTTTTTGAGACCAAGTCTCTCTGTTTAATCCTCATTGTCCTGGAATTTGCTGTAGACCAGGCAGGCTGTCCTCAGACTCAGAGCCATCCTTCTTTCTCTGCTCCCCATGTCCTGGGATTACACATGTGTGTCACCATGTCCAGATTTTATCCTTCTTTTGTTATCATTTTCACAAACACAAAAGCCTAAGTTGGAAGGCCCTTTGTTTATGGATAGGGATTTTCTATAATTAACTGATCAGTGCTATGCTTATCTATACTAGCTAGCTGCTTAAGGAAAAAGGCAAGTTGTGGAAGGGTTGGGATCCTTCCTAGCCAGTCACAGTGGTGAGGCTTGTCTTCCGATAACCTGAGTGTCGTCTAGAGTCTTGCTCTGGTTAAGTGTCTGGTATTGCTGACAGAAATAAGGAAGGAAATTTCTCTTTTAGTGTACAGTAGTTTTAGTTCAGAGTAGTTTGTATGGAAAATGATAGCAAGATTATGTGGAAGATGAAGCTATTCGCCACAGGAAGAACAGGGCCTGGATCTGAAGTTTCCAGAACTTCCCCCAAAACACTACTAGCTAGGGGCAAACATTCAGCATGTTGCCTTATATGGGACACTCATACCAGAACCATAATAGATTCTGGTGAGGGCAGGTGTGTGGCAGAGCACAGACCCTTCTGTGGTATTCTTCTCTTTGATGAAGTCTTTTATTTTCCTGATCTTGGTAAACCTGTTCTTTTTATAGGTCAGAGGAAACTAACAATTATATTTTCTGTTTCTTGGTACAGGTACCAAAACCAAGAACCTGGAGTTATTGATTCCTAAAGAGGAGATATGTGATGACTCGGAGAAGCCCCCCATGATTTTAGGAAGAATCCAGAATGGTGACCTTCAAGGACCTGAGTTAGGAGAATCTTGTGAAAAGGGAAATGTGTTAAAAAGGCCGAGGATAAAGAAGGAAAAGGGAGATTTGAGAGAAGCAACAGTGAAAGACTGTCCATTGTCTGAAAGCTTCCAAGATGAGGAAGAAGAGAAATCCAAGAAGTCTAGGGGGAAATACAGCCTCAGTTCCGCTCCTGGTAAAAATCAGAAAATACACCCTGGGCAAAAGCCATTTACATGTAGTGAGTGTGGGAAAGGCTTTAGTCAGAGTGCAAATCTTGTTGTGCATCAACGAATACACACTGGGGAGAAGCCCTTTGCGTGTCATGAGTGTGGGAAGGCCTTCATTCAAAGTGCAAACCTTGTTGTGCATCAGAGGATCCACACTGGACAGAAACCCTATGTCTGTGGAAAATGTGGGAAGGCTTTCACTCAGAGTTCAAATCTGACTGTCCATCAGAAAATCCACTCCTTAGAAAAAACCTTTAAGTGTAGTGACTGTGAGAAAGCCTTCAGTTACAGCTCGCAACTTGCTCGGCACCAGAAAGTCCATATAACTGAGAAGTGCTATGAATGCAACGAGTGTGGAAAAACCTTCACTCGAAGCTCCAACCTCATCGTCCATCAGAGAATCCACACTGGGGAGAAGCCTTTCGCCTGCGGTGACTGTGGCAAAGCCTTTACTCAGAGTGCAAATCTTACTGTGCATCAGAGAAGCCACACTGGTGAGAAGCCATATGAGTGTAAAGACTGTGGAAAAGCCTTCAGTTGTTTTTCTCACCTTATTGTGCACCAGAGAATTCACACTGCAGAGAAACCTTATGACTGCAGCGAATGTGGGAAAGCCTTCAGTCAGCTATCTTGCCTTATTGTCCACCAGAGAATTCATAGTGGAGATCTCCCTTATGTGTGTAATGAGTGTGGGAAGGCCTTCACTTGTAGCTCATACCTACTCATTCATCAAAGAATCCATAATGGGGAAAAACCTTATTCGTGTAACAAATGTGGGAAGGCCTTCAGACAGAGGTCGAGCCTCACTGTCCACCAGCGAACCCACACAGGAGAGAAGCCCTACGAATGTGCAAAGTGTGGTGCAGCTTTTATTTCTAACTCACATCTCATGCGACATCACAGAACCCATCTTGTTGAATAGCAAGGAAGAGTACGATGCCCTGCTTTTGGTCATAACCTACTGCTCCTAATAGTAGGCACTTCTGTTCTTTATTCTTCCTTTGCCAAAATGAGAACTATACCCTTTAAAGTTATTTTTTTGGAAAGTAATGTAAACACACATTCAGAGGCTAATTTAAAGAAAATAAAACTTAAAACACCTAAAAGCCAAGGACTTTGTTTTAACTGTATGAATCCTAAGCAGTCATGCTTTCTAAATGGAATGAGATTTGTATTTTTTTTCCCTCCCATGCATATACATACAGGTCTTAATCCTGCTAGGTTTCTGAGATCAGATGAAATCATGCATTGTGGGTGGTGTGGGAGCAGACGGATTGTGACTTTTAAAGGAATGGGTTCTATAAATTTATTTATTCATATGCATGTATGAATTGATCTTATTTGGAGAAAGTTTTTTGCTCAGTATTTCTTTAAAATTATGAGTTGATTGACCTTTGATCCTGTCCAAATCACATGAGCCAGTAGATTTCTATACTGATACATCTGTTCATTACCCACCTAATAACAACTCCCAAATTCAGTTAAAACTCTCCTGTCTGTAACTGCTT
The DNA here is from genome assembly GCA_902729485.2 of Mus minutoides. NCBI lineage: Eukaryota > Metazoa > Chordata > Mammalia > Rodentia > Muridae > Mus > Mus minutoides. The sequence continues at coordinate 239,008 of LR750059.1, forward strand.
TCCTAATGTTTTTTGTAGGGGAGAAGGGGCTGCCCTTGTCAAAGCTGTCATAGGTATTCCTGCTGCATTGGGTCATCCCCCTCTTCTTAGGCTGTTCCTGCAAAACCTGGTAGGAAATAACAAAGCCCCACTTCCACAGTTGCTGGAATGTGAAAGAGCCTTTTGCCTGTTGATAAGCATTAAGAGTAAAGCCAGAACCGGGTGGTGGTGGCGCACGCCTTTAATCCCAGCACTCGGGAGGCAGAGGCAGGCGGATTTCTGAGTTCGGGGCCAGCCTGGTCTACAAAGTGAGTTCCAAGAAAGCCAGGGCTACACAGAGAAACCCTGTCTCAAATAAATAAATAAATAAATAAATAAATAAATAAATAAGAGTAAAGCCAGGAGGCTACAGAGATGGCTTAGCTGTTAAGTGCTATATACATAAACCTGAAGACCTTAGCATTCAATTAAAAGGTAGACATGGTATGAGTCTGGAGAGATGGCTCAGTTGTTAAGAGCACAACGAGGTTGTGGAGGACCCAGGTTTAGCTCCCAGCACCCGCATTTGGTTCAGCCACTTTAACTCCAGTTTCAGCAGATCTGACATCCTCTTATGCTCTGAGCACAGACATGGTACTCATTCATATATGCAGACCAAACAGGATAAAACTAGAAAATCTTAAAACAAAAAGGTAGACATGGTGATACACGTCTGTAACCCCAACATAGAGGTAGGAGGGAGTGGAGAATATAGTGGGAGAGACAGGTGGATCACTGAAGATCATTAGCCAGCCAGACTAGTCCTATCAATGAGCCAGTTCAATGTGAGGCCCTGTAGAGAAGTAGAGATCAATCGGTGGAATCTCTTTTTAAGGTTGACCTCTTGCTCTACACATACACTCAAGTGTACATAAAATAGAACCAGAAAAATCATACTACTCTGAAATGAGAATAATAGTTGTGGAGTGAAACATGATTGCAAAGCATGAAGTCATACACAGATATTTTGGCAGCACACCATTTTACTCCCAAGTTAATTCCTTCTGATTTGGGAAGAGGTGTCCTTGTGCATTTGTTCCTTAGTGATTTGTCCATCCCACATCTATCATTTCTCCACAGGTCCCTAGTTCTACCTTCCCTAAGCTGCTTGTGATTTTAACTCCTTTGGGAAACTCAGAAGTTATGAAAGTTCTAAGGACTGCACATTGCAGCAAACTTTGCTCATTGCTAGGTCATACTAGCTATCTGATTTTCTTTTCTTTCTTTTTTTATTTTGGTTTTCTTTTCGAGACAGGGTTTCTCTGTGTAGCCCTGGCTGTCCTGGAACTCACTTTGTAGACCAGGCTGGCCTCAAACTCAGAAATCCGCCTGCCTCTGCCTCCTAAGTGCTGGGATTAAAGGTGTGCGCCATCATGCCCGGCAGTGTCAGACTTCTGATTAAGAAACCTGAATTAGCTGGATGTGGTGGCACACACCATTAATCCCAGCACTGGTGGGGCAGAGGCAGGTGGATTGAGGCCAGCTTCATCTACATAGTCTCAGGACAGCCAGAGCTACATAGTGAGACCCTGTCTTGAAAAACAAAAACAAAACACACAAGAACCCTGACTTAAAGTTTACTTAACATCTGTGTCGAGCCTTATCCAAGTGTATACCGTAGTTACAAGAACCCGACTTAAAGTTTACTTAACATCTGTGTCAAGCCTTATCCAAGGGCTATACCTAAGTTACATTTAATGCACAGTTTGTTGCTCAGTACAGTTAAAACTGACCTTCTGGGTATTCATTTGATAACCATACTTGGGAGACTACGCTGATTGGACAAATGTTCAGAGCACCAGTATTTGGCCACTACCCCCAAGTCAGCTCAGCCCCAGGGACTATGGATACTCTCAGAAATTCCTACAGTTTTGATAAGTTATCTGTCCTCTTGGTCAGAGAAGGCATGAGAACCTAGTGCCAGCAGTTGGAGTCTAACTAGTGCACACACTGCAAAGGAGAAAGACAGAGCAGAAGGAAATGCCCTCAGTACTTCCCAGTGATGCCACATGCTCAGCAAAGACCATAACTCAGCCCAACAGATGGCACAGCTGCTAAAATGCCAAAGGAACCCAGTGTATCTCCCGTCTCCAGGAATCAGAGGACTGTATTTGAAACTGGCCTTAAAAACAACAAATGGTTAATTCTGACCACCTACATGGTCTTAAACACCTAGCAAGAAAGCAGGAGCACATTAAAAACTGATAACAAAACCCTAAACTTTAAAAAGGGATGTGCAATTAGTCCAGCTTTACAGGCCTTTGCATGAGTTACTGACACACTAGATATGTATTCACAGGCTTACCAGTTATAATCAGATTAAAAAACTGACCAGTGCCCCTCTAAATTGTAAGCAAAATGTTTATATACTGTTGGTAATCCTAATTTCTCCTTTGCTTCACAAGATCTAAAAAACATCTGCCTGTTTTTTAGATCTTGTATGCCAAACATGACCATAATGTAATTTTTCCTGTTTGTATTTTTAAAGGTTTATTTATGTGCATTGCTGTCTTTGCCTGTGTGTGTGTTTCAGTGAATGTGTCAGATCCCCTGGAACTGGAGCTACAGACAGTTGTGAGCTCCTATATGAGTGTGGGGAATTGAACCCAGGGCTTCTGGAAGAGCAACCAGTGTTCTTAACTGCTAAGCCATCCTCCAGCTCCCCTCCCTCCCTCCCTCCCTCCCTTCTTTCCTTCTCTTTGAGAAAGGGTTTCTCTATGCAACAGAGCCTTATCTCTGGCCTTGAACTCACTGAATTCTGCTTTCAGAGTAATGGGATTAGTGTGCCTTAAAAGTGTGCCCCACTGTGTCAGGCTTCCTTTTTTCTTTTTATCTATTTTCCTTTCAGATGTTAGCCAGGCCCTGAGCGCATGCTCCCTGTGGGATGGACTTTTTCACTGTTTCTTGGAAATGGCAGTTTTCTTTTGCCGCGTTTCTGCCTGTTGACCTTCATTCCAAACAGCATGGCTTTCTCTCTTCCTCTTGGTCATTTACTGTCTCCTAGCAGCTGTTGAGATTTATAGCTTACTGGTCCATTGTTTTTGTTTTCCTCTATGCTCTCATGACATTGTTCTCAAATTTCCTTCTGAGTCTGGTTTCAAATTCTTTTATTAATTTGACTAAAACTCCCAAAAGGGAACCTCAGTTTCCCCAGTAATAGCCCTCCCACAAAATAAAAAAGTCTAATTTAAAACTTATATTAAGATTCCGAGCCGGGCGTGGTGGCGCACGCCTTTAATCCCAGCACTCAGGAGGCAGAGGCAGGCGGATTTCTGAGTTCGAGGCCAGCCTGGTCTACAAAGTGAGTTCCAGGACAGCCAGGGCTATCCAGAAAAACCCTGTCTCGAAAAACCAAAAAAACAAAACAAAACAAAAAAAAAAAACTTATATTAAGATTCCTTGAGGAGACAAATCCTGCTTTCCTGAGAAGGATAAATATTACCTGAGCAAACAGGAAATGCAAAGCAAGCAGCTTCCAAAACTATAGAAATGACAGAATCTGCTGGCTGCTTGGATAGTCACCCAAGGTTCCTCTGTAATGGTGGAGCATCTTCAGCCTACTAGCCCAGAATATCTGACAAATTTATCTGTGAAGCAGGAATATTGAAGAACTTGCCTGCCTTGTCTTGGCATAGTTCGGTGTTTGACTTCCTTTATGTCCTACTTGTCCATGGTTTGGACAGCATGCTGTCAGCACTTGAGGCAAGGCAGGTTTTTTGCCCAGTGGCTAGCTTCCCACATTTTAATCAAAACTCCATATGGATGTTTTTCATGCCCACCATCTTCTTTAAAGTTGAGTGGGGGTGCTTCCAGGAGCTGATATATCTCATAGTCACAAAAATAAAAACCCTTATATTAAAACATCTAAATGCCATATTCTGTAGATCTCTGAAGTATTTAAAGACCATCTGTCTATCTAAGGTATATATGAATAGGCAAATGTTGCTTGTTTCTAGCTACTTACTATCTGATTAAATTTAAAACATCTATAGAGAGCTAAATAAAGCTTATTTTTGTAAACTTTACTAGTATGTAACAAGACTACAAGTTTGATTGATTGACCACTAATTTGCATTTCTAAATTATCCTAAACAGTTTATAATAGCTTTCAAGAACTAGAACTTTATATTACATTTTAAAATGAGTTGAAACATATATTGTATACAGCATATTGTAGCAAAGTATAAACTTAAATTTCTATTAATATACAACAATCTATATCAAAATAAAATATTTGGCTTGTTGCTGCTCTTTAAAAGTAGATACAAAAATCTACCCTTTTAACTTATTATTCCTATATCCTCCTTTTTTTCATTTCATGCTCTCTCCCCATTTTCCCCCTAACATTAGTTAGAAGAGAAAAGGGATCCCTGAATTTAAACTTCTTTACTTTGCTTTCCTGACCAAGACCATTATCAACTTATGACCACCCCCCTCACACAATCCATTACCCATTGTATGACCAAAACATGTATGACCAAAAGATTACCCATCCCAGTTCTTGGAAGTGAGGAGGCGTCTTTGTTCTTAGAATTGCGTTCTGCTTTCTGGGGGCAATGTCATCTTGGGGGCCCTAAGAAAATAATAATAATATTATTATTAATATCCAATAATATTATTGTAAGCAAAATGGAATAAATCAACCATAAGCCAAGAGGCAGAGCAAGCAACCAGTTGACAGGGAGTGAAGATAGGAAAATACCATAGAGAATGAGATAATGGCCAAGTCCTGGGAAAGCTAGCTGTATCATTTGTTGTCCAATCTCTGTGTGATAGGAAAGTGCAGGACTTAAAGTTAAAAATGCACTATATAATCTATCTCTGGGAGTCTTTCTTACCCCTTTCAGTTTATTAAGCATACCTTTCAAAGTACTATTAGATCTTTCTCTACCTGCTTGTCCTGTAGGATTGTGTGGTACACTTGTAACATGCTTTATGTTGTAACATGCCAAAAACTGCTTTGTTGTTTTTTAAAACAAAATCATTTGACTTACAAAATGAAGACGTAGCAGCCAGATGCTGTGGGGAAAGCCTGTTAGCTCAGAGAGGCTGAGAAAGAACCCAGTTGAACTTCCTCCTCAACCCATGTCACAAAAGGAATAAACCAAACCAAACCAAACCAAAAACAAACAGAAAACCCTTCTCTACTCTTTTTTTTTTTCCCTTGTTCTGGTCAACCCTGCTCGCTCTGCTCGACCCTGCTCGCTCCGGCCAGCCCCACTTGCTCCCGGCCGCCCCTGCTTGTTCCAGCCAGCCCCGCTCGCTCCGATCGGCTCCGCTTGCTCCGGTTTGGCCCCGGCTTGTTCCGGCCGTCCCCGTTCGGCCCCACTTGCTCCAGCCCTGCTAGCTCCGGCATCCCCGCTTGCTCCAGCCATCCCCGTTCGACTCCGCTGGCTCCGGACAGCCTGGCTTGCTCCGGTTGGTCTCTCCGGTCCAAGGATTCATTTCTTATTATTCTTCATAAGTACCCTGTAGCTGACTTCAGATGCACCAGAGGAGGGCGTCAGATCTTGTTACGGGTGGTTGTAAGCCACCATGTGGTTGCTGGGATTTGAACTCATCACCTTCGGAAGAGCAGTCGGGTGCTCTAACCCGCTGAGCCATCTCACCAGCCCAACCCTTCTCTACTCTTAAAATGCCTTTCAAACTGAATGTTTCTTATTTCTACTTCCTGTGCATCTCTTTATCCATCCTCCTGACTTCTTCTCATTCTCTATGGTATTTTCCTATCTTCACTCCCTGTCAACTGGTTGCTTGCTCTGCCTCTTGGCTTATGGTTGGTTTAATTCCATTTTGTTTACAATAAACAGAAAGCACTGGGATTAAAGGTGTGTGCTAGGACTAAACCCCACCACAACTAGAGACAGGTTTTTCCAGTTTATAGTCTTTGACTTCACATTGTCATCAACTATCCTACAACACTAATCCCCACAATATTATCTGACTCTCCCATTATCTACTACTGGTTGAATTCAAAGCTTAGTCTGCTGTATGAGCCTTTATAAGAACATATATCATATCCTTTTTTTTAGGAATTGTGAGAGAGGATCTGTAGGACCCTGATAGACTCTTTTCATCTTAAAAACCTCAATGAGACACAGCTCTTGGTTGAGAGGTGTTTAGAGCCAATTTGACCATGTACTGTGGTAGGCTCATCGTGTTCTTTGGGCAGTAAAGCACTTGACTTTGATAAATTACCTTTGTTTCATCTTTCCCTCTCAATAGTGTTGCCATGTCTGCATCTCACTTTATGGTTAAGCTGATATTTCTGATGAATATTTTGATCAGTATTATATACAAAAATATTTTGCAACTTTTTGTAAGTCAGCAGTTGGATTAGGGCATTTGTGTTTGTTCTCTGGTACCTTCACAATGGTGGGAGGAGAGGACCAACATCGGGTAGTTGTCCTTCGACTTCTACATATGCTGTGGTATTGATGCATACACACATGATGATGATGACAATGGCTATTTTATTCTATTTAGTACATTTTTTTTTTTTATGAAACAGTACTTCTTTTTGTAGTCCTGGCCATCCTGGAACTTGCTCGGTAGACCAAGGCTGTCCTCAAACTCAGAGATCTTTGCTTGCCAAATGCTGAGATTAAAGACAAGCACCACCACCATTTAGAACAACAATTTAAACATTATTTCACTGGTTTTAAATTTTAAACAGCAGCCTATCTTGTGTTAAGATGGGCCTATAGAAAAACTATGATAACACTGAATTTGTAGTGTATCAAGTGGAATTCCCTAGTCAATGTCTAGGATCTTTGGTAGATTGTAAATGTAGGTGAATAAGAAAATGCAAGAGAGCCGGGCATAGTGGCACACACCTTTAATCCCAGCACTCGGGAGGCAGAGGCAGGCAGATTTCTGAGTTCGAGGCCAGCCTGGTCTACAGAGTGAGTTCCAGGACAGCCAAGGCTACCCAGAGAAACCCTGTCTCGAAAAACAAAAACAAAACAAAACAAACAAAAAAAAAAGAAAATGCAAGAGACTGTTTCTTGTGAGGGTTTTTTTTTTTTAAAGACTTATGTATTATATGTTATTATGTACACTGTAGCTGTCTTCAGACACCCCAGAAGAGGGCATCAGAACTCATAATAGATGGTTGTGAGCCATCATGTGGTTGCTGGGATCCGAACTCAGGACCTTCAGAAGAGCAGTCGGTGCTCTTAACCGCTGAGCCATCTCGCCAGCCCATCTTGTGAGGGTTTTGATTATATTAACTGACATTGTTTTGAACATTATTGCATGGTGCACACTCATTGATTTTAACATTCCAGTTACCTTAATCTTTATCAGGATGTAGCAAAAAAAAAAAATACTGCTCTGACTTGCAGTATTTGTATGACTGTTGAGCATAATATTTATCTGACCCTACTACTCTTATAGACAGCTGGAAAATGTAATTTATGAACTTAGAAGGCTACATGCTTTTCATTGTTGTCTTGAGAGGTATTGTAAGAGTTGTTATGTAGTTTTCACAGGCAGTAGCACTTAACTTATTTTTCTGATTCTGTTTTCCACTTTTTTCTCTCTTATGAGCAGGGCTCTCTGGTTTCCAAACCTGACATTTTTTCTAATCAAAACAAAGAAATTTGTGATGCTGCAGATGCAAGAAACTAAGGTGGAAGAGAAGGAAGGAAATCTCGTCCAGGTGAGTGAACAGTCTGTTTAAAAAAAAAAAAAAGTAGCTAACAAGAATGCTATGGGAAAATTGTAAAGGAACTCAGTGAAGCTTGGGGAGTAATTATAGTCTTTTGGGATATTAAAGATGGGCCTGATTGAGCATCTCTGTGGCCACCCTCTCCTCAAGCTCGTTTTTCTTTCTCATCTGGGGAATTTTCCATTCCATTTTATTTTTACTATCCCTTTTCTGAATTCAAACCACATGACCTTTTAAACATCAATTTTAGCTTGTGGTAGTTTTCTGTTTATCTCCATTAACTATGATTCTTGTACTCCCTGAGGATCCACTGCTGCCCGTTCAGTGGAGGTTGCTCACTAAGGAATAGTATGCACATTCCCTTGAAGATGTCTGTTTTAGACACAGCCCCACCACAGTGTCTCCTGTAGCTTCCATGCCACTTCTTTTTCCTGCTATTCACTGATTACTTCCATTTCAGTTTGGAAGAAACATGCTGATCCAGAGGAGGCATTTCTCAGATTGACTCACCAGAAATAACAGGGAAGAAATGACATGAAAATTGATTGAAATCAGGATTTTACATTTGAAAATAAGTAGGCATATGAAGACATGAAGGAGAACTCAGAGAGAGTATGAGAATTCATATTTTTCATAAACAAACAGTCAAATCTCATACAAGAGATTTCATACTGGAGATAAACCTCATAACTGTGAAAAGTCCTTCCAAGAAAAGACAAATTTCTTATAACATCAGAGACTTTATACAGGAGAGAAATGCTATCAATGTAAGGACTGTGGCAAAGTCTTTTGTCAGAACATTTGAACATGCTAGCATGAAGATTATGACTTAGGCCCCCAGAAAGCAGCTATGGTGAAATATCTGTGAAATATTTCTAGAAGCAAGAATTTTCAACCTTTCTCCAAGGTGTTTGAAAAAATTAGAGAACATCTCACATTAGATGAAAATAAATATATGCACAGGGGCACACCTATGTCAATCCATAAAATAAAAAGATAGGCATCAAAAAGTAATGCTAGCCCAACAGAAGGTCACTTATTATTAAAAGAAATTAAAAAGTAATAAAGTGGAATTACTACTTGAGTGCGTGGCTCCCTAGGATCTGGAGTGATAGCTAAGCTAGTCTTGCTCACTCTCCATGCTCTGATGTTTGTTGATTTAAGGATACAGTAGACAGAGGCATTAGATTCTTAAACGTGTGCAACAGGCCACATATGCAGTATCTATTATTCAAAGTACAATGTTCTCAGTTTTCATTGATATTTCATTTTCCTCCTCTGTCCCAAATAACTCTGTTACTTTTCCCTTTATGCGGTTCAGCCCTTGGGGCTCTATTCATACCTTATCCCTAGATTAAAAGACAATTTTTTAACATCAAAATTTCTGCTCTCAGCATCTCAAGACAATTACAGAAGTGGGTTTTGTTTGTTTGTTTCAAGATGGGCTATTCCTGTGTAGCTCAGGATGACCTGGTAATCACTATATAGTCTAAGCTAGGCTTTCCCTCTGATAAATCTCCCAGTTCAGCTACCGAAGTCCTTGAATTTAAGGCCTGCGTCATCACACCCAGCTAGAAATGAGAATTTGCATTTTAACTTTTCCTTCCTGTATGAGGCAGAACCCTTCACCTGGGCAATCCCATCTTTGTTGTATTCCATGCTTTTTGGTGTCCCACTCTATCATTAATTTTCTACCACACCGAAAGGAATTTATCCCTGAGCTGGCCAGGGTGTTGTACAACTATAATTCCAGCACTTAGGAGAAAGAGATTGGCAGATCTCTGAATTCATCCAGGGTTACACAGAGAAATCCAAGTCAAGCATAACAACTACCACAAGAAAAAAAAAGCCATCTCAAAATGCAGACTATGAATTCTAGTGAATTACTTTATGGACAGCACCCTATGCCAAACTTATTTCATATATATATATATATATATATATATATATATATATATATATATATATATAGTTTTTGAAACCAAGGTAAGACAAAAAAATCATTGAGATATTTGAACTAGAGGTAAGTATTTGCTGTTACCAAAGATGTGCTATAAATATAACATTTGTAAAGCTTATGGGACTTAATACCATAGCACAGCATATCAAAACCAACAGTTGCTATACCAACAGTCACTATAAAAGTTTGTTTTCTTGCAATGCATTCAATATAGTGGCATATGCCCCCCCTTTCCTTTTTTTTAAATAGTGTTGGGAATTGATCCAATGCTCAATGTTTGCACAGGAGGTCTATCCCTAAAGCATAGCCCCAGCTTTGTCCACTTCTGATTTGTTCCCTTAAGTGATGGTTTTGGGAAAACAGCCCATTTGAAAATTTGAACAGTGTCTTTGCATTTCATTGACTTATCCTACTATATGCAGACACAGCCACATTGCCTTGTGCATATAAAACTGTAGGGAAGCCTAAAAGTGAATTGGGTCCTCTTTGACCCATCCTTTGTCCCTGGAATACAAGTCTGAATGACCCCAAATTACACTGAAAAAAAAAAAAAAGGAGTCAAAGCATTGCAGAAACAAATGTGTGTTGTCAGTTTCTATCCAGAGGCCTGGAAATGCAACTGAAGGAAGAACCCTGAGAACTGGGCCTGGAGCTGGATCCTGATAGCTCTGACATTAACATTTGGGTTGGTGGGGGTGTTAGTGCTATTAGGAAAACCTAGCACTGGTGATAGTAGGAAATGCTCTACCATTAAGACACATTCTACCATACTCTAATGACATGGCCTCCTTATGATGCACTGGCTAACCTAGAACTCACTATGTAGACTGGGCTGGCCTCAAGTAGACCCACCTGCTTGTGCAGTGCTGAAAGTAAAGGCCTGCATCACTAAAGCCATCTTTTGTGAATGCTTCTTACTGCCAGATGTTTTCATAGATTACTCTGCTTCAACCCCCACTACAATCCTATGGGAACTGGCGCTATTTGATGAGCTTAGATGAGCAAAGTATCTTACTCAAATCCACACAGCATCTGGAATTTGAGTACAAAGACCAGTTCTCTTGTTAACTTTTTGGAAAGATTGCAAATGAGTAAAATGCTTGGGGTTCTTGAGTTGGCTCTGACAAGTGAGAAAATATATGAAAAATGAACATCTAAGCTTGGTGAAATCCTTGAGAATCTCAAAGGACAGTCACAGAGAAGATAAATGTGGCTGGGTTGAAGCAGGAATGACCTCCATGTTCCCTCCAGCAGTACATTTATTTATATGGGAAGGCATGTGGGACTATTTCTGGAGCTGGGATATCAGCATACACCCCTCATCCTCTTTGCTCCACTAGAGGAACCAGATGAAGCTGCCTGGCATCCCAGAATGGTGTAGGACGCGGTTCTTTAGTCTCAGAGTCATGGTATGGCAGCATTAGCTGTTGCTTTCCTGATGATCCAATCCTGTTCCCATGTTGGTGACCTCAAGCTCCATCACTTGGGCTTGAGGAAAGCAGAGAGAGGCATAAAAAAAATAATGCTTCAGCTTTTCTGAGGCTAGTTACACTCAATCCCCTTCTCACACATATAATTTAAAATACAATACAGCTTTAAAAAAATTGCTTTAGAGCTAGGCAGTGGTACTAATCCTACCACTTGGAGTCAGAGGAAGGCAGGGTGAGTTCTATGACAGCCATGACTACACAGAGAATCCCTGTCTTGAAAAAAACAAAACAAAAACAAAAACAAAAATTTCTTTTAGCCAGGCATGGTGATATATGTCTTTAATTCTAGCACTCAGGTTCCAGGTTATACAGGTCTACCTAGTGAGTTCTAGGCCAGTCAGTGATACACAGGGAGATCTTGCCATAGGTTTTAAATAAATTATTAAAAGACAGTGGAACTGTGTACTGGCTAGTTTTGTGTCAACTTGACACAGGCTGGAGTTATCACAGAGAAACAAGCTTCAGTTGAGGATATGCCTCCACGAGATCCAGCTGTAAGGCATTTTTCTCAATTGGTGATCAAGGGAAGGGCCCCTTGTAGGTGAGACTATCCCTGGGCTGACAGTCTTGGGTTCTATAAGAGAGCAAGCTAAGCAAGCCAGGGGAAGCAAGCCAGTAAGTAACATCCCTCCATGGCTTCTGCATCAGCTCCTGCTTCCTGACCTGCTTAAGTTTCAGTCTTACATCCTTTGGTGATGAACAGCAATGTGGAAAGTGTAAGCTGAATAAACCCTTTCCTCCCCAACTGCTTCTTGGTCATGATGTTTGTTCAGGAATAGAAATCCTGAGATCTTGTCACAGGTTTTAAATAAATTATTGAAAAACAGTGGAACTGTTTGTTACATGAAGAGATTGTTTTTTAAGGTAATTATGCTGTTATTAAATTTTCCTGTTTTTCTTGACTGTTTAAGAATTAAATTTTCCACAGAAAATGTGCTTTCAAAATGCTAAATTGTAAAGCAATCACTTGCTCCCTTTTTCTGAATACATTTAAGTAGTAAAAGACCCACAGGAGAGGCGACACCCCAAATCACTCACGAAGAACGGTCTTGATGCAAACTGCAAGAGGACTTTTATTCCAAGAGTGCTCTGGGACCCACAATTTACACCACGCAGAGTTGAAGGACTGTGGGCCCCGAGTATCCCATGGATAAGAGGGTATTTAAAAGAAGAAACCACAACTCAAGGGGATGGGGAGGGCGTTGTTGGAAAATACCAAAAATACCAGTTAAGAGTCACGAGAAAGTACAAAGTCAGAATAGTCACAAGGAATACCTGGTAATTGTGTGGGTTATTTCTCAAGACAGTTTCCATGAGCCCCTAGCAATAGCACATTTGCATAGTGGGTTCCAGCAACGGTCAAGGTGGGTCAGGGTGACTTTCTTTGAACGAACACTCCCTGAGCCCAGCAAGCGGGTGGGTGGAGGAATGTCGCTATCTGTTAGCATGCCTTGGAGCACTGAGTCACAAAAGTTCTCAAGCCTGGGCCCAAAGGCCCAGTTTCCATGTTTCCCTTTTTCAGTAGCAGGAGCTGCAGTTTGTAGGCTTTCTTGTGTGAATGTGGAAGACCCTGTGAATTTGCATGCCACTATTGCACAGGGGCCATATAAACTCTTGAATTATTAAAGTGTTAGTATATGTTCTGCTCAAGTAAGCACTTACTTTGTTTTTTGAGACAGCACCTCACTTTGTAACCCTGGCTGGTCTAGAACTCACTACACAGAGCCAGTGGGCCTTGATCTTCCTCTTGCCTTTGTCTTTGTTTCCCATGTCCTGGGGTTACAGGTTACTACACCTGGCTTAGAAAGGTATTTTAAACCAGGCCATGCCTTTATCCAATGTAGGGTCTTACTAATGAGAAAGACACAGCAGAGGCTCAGGAATATTTGAAAGGATTACAAGGATTAGGAGATGTGGCTTTATTGGAGGAAGTGTGTTAGTGGGGGTGGGCGTTGAGGTTTCAGAAGCTCAGTCAGTCTCTCCCTTTTTTCACTCCAATGCCCCTGCTCCTCCCCAGTCCATCACCCACTCCACCCTGCGTGTGGATCAGGATATAGCTCTGAGGTATATCCTTCTCCAGCATCAGGCCATTCTTGCTGCCATGCTTCCTGCCCTGAAACTGTGAGCAAGCCCCTAATGAAACACCTTCTTTTATAAGAGCTGTCATGTCATCTCTTCTCAGCGACAGAACAGTGACTAAGACAAATCTATTTATAAAATCCTCTGTAAGCCTTTAATGTTAGATTTTGAAATAAACAACATCAGAAAATTCTACAAATGTAATTCTAAGAAAGAAGCAGGACAAAGAACAAATATAACAATCTCAGTTTTGTTTAAAAATGCAATATACATATATACATACCCATAGGTGGGAGATAATAAAAAAATGTTAACAGTAGTGAATGTCTGGCATTTTCAAACAAAAGGGCAGTAATGGATAGGGTTGTTTTTTTTTTTTTTAACGAAATCGTTTCCTGTATTTCTGAATTTTTCTGTAATGAATATGTAGTATTAGAACAAAGTGTCATTTGAAGATATAGGAAAAGCAATATTTTTAAAAACACCTCATTACTTTTAAAGGAAACCAAGTCCACAATATTTATATTTACTCATTTTCATCTTCACTGTCAAAAGAAAGGAGACTGCTATTTTTTATTTGTTTTTGTGAGTTCTTTCTAACTGGACTTTGCTTATTTACATCATCTTCATTTGTTTTCTTCTTTTTGGAGCTTGCTGTTAAACCTGAACACTTTTCATCTGAGGAACGCTTAACTGGTTTTCGATAAACTATTCTTCCATCAGCTGGAGGTGGTTCTTCATCTGTGACAAAAAAGATAAATTGAAGCATTTTTTTTTCTCTTTATTTTGCTGTTAACGAAGAGTCTAATGACAAGAAAATCTTATTCTGTACTTGACGATGTCCTTGAATCAATTCAGTCTGGTCTTCTCTATTGCTTTTAGTTATACCCCACCAAGCACATGCAGTCACTCAATAAAAACTCACTAAGGTTTTCCATAATATTTAGTCCCCATCTGATTACAGTGAAGATGAAGAGTCCTGGACTTAGGCCTCATGTATGCTCTACTATTGAGCTGTATTTCCCGATCATAAGGTTTTATTTTTGAATTGTTTGGAACCAGAGTATTTTTCCATAAAACAACGTAATAGATGTTCAGGAATAATACAAGTACTATACATAACACAGTATACTTCAGGCACTAACTAATTAATTATACAGATCTCTATTGACTGGTTGGCCTATTTTAGTAATAGGATCCTTTATACAGTGCACTAAGGTCAGTCTACTTATTTTTTATTTCACTGAAGGGACACTTGAGGCACAAAGGAGTAATCACTTGCTCAAGGTTACACATCTGGTACAAAAGCTAATGCTTGAACCAAAGGCTTTCTTCAAACCATTCTATTCAATTAAAAAAATTCAGATTATTTTAGGATATACCTGCTTTGGCAGCCTTTATTTCTGCTTTAATTTTCATGACCTCTTCAGCTGTCAGGTCTCCCTTTTTTAAAACCACTACTTGAGGCTGTTCATCTTCTTTGTCACTGTGATTGTCATCTTCATCTGGGAGCTGAGGCTGGATTTTCTACAGAAAATGTTTGATAATCTTTAACCAAACACTGCCATTGTGAGCAACTGTAATTTTTAAAGTGAAGTGGGCTGGGCAGTGGTGGTGTATACCTTTAAACCCAGCACTCAGGAGGCAGAGGCAGACCGATCTCTGTGAGTTTGAGGCCAGCCTGGTCTACAGAGTGATTTCCAGGCCAGCCAAGACTACAAAGAGAAACCCTGTCTTCAAAACAAAACAAAACAAACAAACAAAACTAGAACAAAAATGCAAAACGGGTAATGATCCTTGAAATGAATAGAAAATAAAATTTTAATTAAAAATAAAAGAGTTTATTTTTACTATACCAGAAAACAGAAACTGGAGAACTTCTCCAGTGGTATTAATTTCTATCTAGACTATTGAGGGCAGTACCACATCATCTTGCTTCCACTTTTCTAATCAATATTTTCCGTCCCAGTCTTGTCTGGATTTGATAAAAACAACAACAACAACAAGAACAAAAAAAAACAACAAGAACAAAACACCAATAACCCGACCTCACCATCCAAGCCACGGAAGTACAGAAAATAACAGGTAAATTATATTTTCCCCTACCTCTGCTCATTTAATATACTAACAGCTTCATTTTTGTAGATATCTTTGTTTGTTTTTCAAGACAAGGTTTCTCTATTTAGCCTTCATTGTCCTGCAACTCCATTTGTAGATCAGGCTGGTCTGGAAGTCAGAGATCTGCCTGCTTCTTCATTCTGAGTTCTAGGATTCAAAGACATGTGCTGCCACTGCCCAGCAGATACCTTATTAGCTGCTTTTCAAGGACACACAAATAGTTATATAAAAAGTTTTGTACATAAACAATACTGTACATAATTGTTTAACTTTTGAAATTTATCAAACATAAACATAGTACTCACTGTACAAATGTAACAATTATATTTTGTCAGCTAAATCAAAACATTCCTACTTTTTTTTTTTTTGGTTTTTCAAGACAGAGTTTCTCTGTGTAGCCCTGGCTGTCCTGGAACTCACTTTGTAGACCAGGCTGGCCTCGAACTCAGAAATCCACCTGCCTCTGCCTCCCGAGTGCTGGGATTAAAGGCGTGCACCACTATGCCCGGCTGGACATTCCTACTTTTTAACTAAAAAAGGTTTTGCATAAATACTTTGAGATAAATACAGAAATACCTCATTTTTCAAGCTACTGTCTAATATTTAATTTTTGGCAGTCATCTGATGTGGAATACCCTGCATGACTTGGCCTTTGCCCACTACTATATTTTATCCCATGTAACTTTCACAGCTTCTAGAGTCTAGACAATCACCTAAGTTTGAGTACTTAACTGTCCATTATGACCATATCCACTCCTTTGTCGTCTTTGTTTCTCAAACTGTGTCTAGGAAGCCCCAGGCCATCTCTTACGTAGCTAGCCCTCAAAACTAACGAATCCCTAGATGCTGTTTTGAAGATAACTCTATGTCCTCTTGTTTGACCTGTGCATAGCTTCTCGGCAGCAAGAACGCATTGTGTTTTCAATGTTCCCTTCATTAGACAAACCCCTTTGAGAAGTACTGTTTCATTTCCCTATCTTGAGACACAGAGCTCAGGGATTCTACTAGTTCTGGATGATTCCCTCAAAGACTCCAGATTGGAGTCATTTAATCAAGTGGCTTCGGTATCCTTATCTGAAAAAGGGGACGACGCTGTCAATCACCTTGCTCGGGTAAATGTGAGATCCGCAAGTAAGAAAGGACAGGAAAGCTGTCTAGACTAGCTACTAGGGCTAGGTCGTTTTCAAGAACAGCACTCTGCAAGAATTCCCTGAACCCGAGAGGCCAGACCTGGGGTCTGGCTGGGCGCGAGTGAGGGACCTGTCAGTTACGTCTCGGAGCCGGAAGTGGGGTGGAGGTAGAGGGTCAGACTCCGGGCGACTCCCGCGGGCTCACCTTGGTCTCCACGGTGGGCCCCTCCTTGTAGCCGACTCTCTCTTTGAAGCGGGACAGGAAGGCGGGCTCTGCGGGCCGCACATAGGATACTTGGTTCCGCTTGCTCATGGTGGTTCTGGTTCTGACCAACAATAAATAGCACTCGCCAGACTTGGCAGGGTACAAAGTGTTTGTCGCCCGCGCGGACTTCTGACGTAAACCGTGTTCGTGACGCCATACTACCACGCCCAGAAGGCGTGGTCCGCGGGCGGCGCCAAATTCAAATCTGCGGCCATCTTAGCGGGAGAATTCTGGCGGTCCTGGCGTGAGCGAATCTCGGACAGGGTCGCCATGGCCCCCGGCTGCAAATGTAAGTTGCGAGCCTGCCTGGTGAACTCGTCGCCGCCGGCAGATGCCGGTACTACGGGGCGTCACCTCTTAGGGCGCCCCGCGAAGGCGATGAGGGCACACGCGGTGGGAACCTGAGTTCCTCACGGAGTGCGGGCGCCCCGCCTCGGCCACCCCTGCGCTCTTCTCTGTGCATCGGACCCTGCTGTTTCCTTGCTGGCTTCTAGTGTTCCGAGGGCGGCCCTTGCGCTGCACTTGATGCTTGTTTAGATATTTCTGCCTTTCTTGAAGGGAAGGGACTTGTATTCACTTCGGTGGCCTATCCTCAGAGGAGGGAACTTTAAAGTGAATTGCAACGGTCCCTTTACAACAGTTCCTATTCTTCATCCAAGACTTCATGAATTCCTGAAACCAGAATTGTTTCTTAGTACAGAACCCTATAGATAGTATGCACTGTAAACTAAGTGTATTAAGATTAGCTAAGCCGGGCAGTGGTGGCGCATGCCTTTAATCCCAGCACTCGGGAGGCAGAGGCAGGTGGATTTCTGAGTTCGAGGCCAGCCTGGTCTACAAAGTGAGTTCCAGGACAGCCAGGGTCATTCAGAGAAACTCTGTCTCGAAAAACCAAAAAAAAAAAAAAAAAAAAAAAAAAGATTAGCTAATACTAAAATGCCTCAATTATAGTAATATACAGTAGTGGTTATTTGAAAGTAGTCTTTGACATAGTGTCTTATTGTACTCGTCTGTACTTTTATCCTACGAGATTCTAAGGTGTGTCTACCTCCTGAGAGAAATTCTGTAGACAGTGTGACAGAGTTAGTATCCAAAAGTCACTTGAACACAAGCATTGTGATATAGCCCTTGATCTAATAACAAATGGCTGAGACTGTTAGGAGAGTAGTGTTTATAGTGTGCATAAGTACCTGGCTAAAAAGAGTTGTGTAGCATGAAGCTTTATATTGAGACCTTGTTAAAAAAAAAGGCTTAGAAATTGTTTCATTCTGAATTTTCTATTTAGTTGTTTTAGATTGTGGTTGATGGCTGAGGAAAAAACATAGAAAAAAATTCAGATTATCAGTAGACAAATATATATATATATATATATATATATATATATATTAATATTAATCTGTTTTTATCACAAAGAGATTGATTTAATCTCCCACCTCCAATGTATACGAGTGCCACCTCATATTGCCTAATACTATAAATTATCTTTCTTTAATTATTTTTAATTATTGGTGTGTATGTGAGCACACATGCATGTGTATATGTGTGCACGGCTGCGAATGTTGCTTGTGTGTAGGTTGCTTGTGTGGGTGAAGATGGCCTTGGAGTGATTGGATACTCTAGAGCTAGCATTGAGTGATTGTGAGCTTCTGAATATGGGTGCTGGCATGTGTTGTTTTTTTTTTTTTCTTTGTTTTTAGGCTGACTATAAGATTTGAAAATAAAATGAGATGCTTGAGAAAATTGTGAAATTATACATTTGAATTTACAATAGTTCATGTTTGTAGCTCTTTGTCAATTGTAATTGTTTCCTGGTGAATTGTTTTATTAACCCTTTTAGTCTATTACACCATTACCTGAACAACTCTGTGTGATTTTTTTTTTCTCCATTTAAAGTAGCCTTTTTCTTCTACCTCTTCAGTAGTAAGAGAATTTAAGCATAATAACTAGAACATTATAGAGCTTAAATTCTTTTTTTTTTTTTTTCGAGACAGGGTTTCTCTGTATAGCCCTGGCTGCCCTGGAACTCACTTTGTAGACCAGGCTGGCCTCGAACTCAGAAATCCGCCTGCCTCTGCCTCCCGAGTGCTGGGATTAAAGGCGTGCTCCACCACGCCCGGCTTTAAATTCTTTTTAAAATCTGGGCTAGTCTTAAGGTTTCTGTGAAGCCAGACAGGTCCTGAAACTTCTGATCCTCAGATTTCATCTCCCAAGTGCTAGGACAGAGGTAGTCCTGTAGTCAGTAACTCCTTCAGCCTCATCCAGTACTCTGATTTCTACCATCACCGGTTAGTTTTATCTATTCTTGAAGCTCATGAGCATGGTACATATGTTCTTTGTCTCGTTATAGTAATTGTTGTGAAACTTTGTGCCTGTGGGCATCTGTGAGGCAGCAGCAGCTATCACTGCTGTTTAGTGTTGTAGTAGGTAAGCATGTTAAAATTTGTTCTCCTTTTGATTGCCATTTAGTTCTCTCTTGTTTTGAACTTGGGTTTCTATGTTGAATTATCATGAATAAAACACCTGTGAATAGCGTTTAACATGTTTTTAGGCAGACACAAAAATGACCTCAAAGTTGAAAAAAAATGTACAGTGACTGTATACAGAGGATTTTCTTGTAATGTCACAACTTTATGATAGCCATATAATAAGTCTTTATACTTTAACCTTGAGTCACCAGATAGTATAGTGAGGTGGCTGATGGTAGGAAATAAGAATCCAGAATGCCTGTGTTCAAGTCCTAGTATTTCTCAATACATCTTTTCAGGTTTCAGTTAGGAATTGCACCAGAGCTGCCTACTTCTCTGAAGTTTCTTTGTTTTTTGTTTTTTTTTTTTTTTTTTTTTGGACAAGGTCTCTCTGCGTAGTCCTTGACATCCTGGTACTTGGTTTATAAACCAGACTGACCTCTAATTCTGAGATCCTCCTTTCTCTGCCTCTGAGGTGGTTAGTTTTAAGCCATGCACCACAGGCCTCCTCCCTGAAACTCTTCACTGTTGGAGTGGAGGGTTAAACGTTTTCTTTTGTGACTCTTTGTAACTCAACAAAAGCATGTACACACATGCCTATTTGTTGGGGGTAACATGTTTTGTATACTGTGAAGGCGTGTATGTCTCTCCTTTCCTGCCTAGCTATAGGACATCAGCTCTTTATTAAAGCCAACCAGAGAATGCCTTAGGCAAGTGAGGAAGGACAGAGACACACCTTTCACAGCATACGAAAGAAAACATCCCAACGTCTCCCCCTTTAATATCTAATCACTTAAGGATGTCTCTGGAGATCCAGAGCTGTTCTCTTCCTGTACTTCTCCAATTTTTGTCCCACGGAATCTAGCTGCATTTACTTTTCCAAACTCTGAACCATTTCTCCTCAGCTCAGCCAGATAAGCAAGCTCTCTGAGGAGTCTCCCACCTTTACTGTGGCTTGTGATCCCAGGGCTCACGCTCAGAATCACTTTACTTTGTTGTCTGCTGTCCAGTGTTGAGGACTTGTTGCATATTTTTGGTCCAGTTTCCTAGTTACTTAAGTAAATCCAGTCTTTGCTACTCCATCATGACTGACTCATGATTGATTGAAATCAATTTGAAATTGAAATAAAATAGAAACCAAATTGAAATTGATTGAATTTCTTCTGTTCATAAGGACAAGCAACAAGATGAGCTCAGATTTCAGCTGTCATAACACGAAACTTATATATATATACACACACACACACACACACACACACACACACACACACTATATACTATTTCTTGATCACCAACACTTGAGAGGACTGTGAAAGGTGCTGTAGGGCTGTGGGGTGGGGTGGTTTGGTAGGCTTGTTTGTTTTCTGCTTCACAGGTGTTGGTTTAAGGTATAGGTGGAAGTATAATCTCCAGAAATCAAGTTCTGTGATAACATTTTGCTTTTAATTTTTGTGTGAGCAGAACAGAATCCTTATTGTTCTAGTCTTGGTCATCAGAGATTTTGTGTACTTACTATGGATCAGGCACTTTAGGTATGCTTTATAAGCAGAAGAATAATGCTTATTATGATAGCCAAGAAAGGGCACCAAGAGGGAGATTCATACAGTACATGAGGTGGGGTAGCAGAGAGGCTGGCAGTTTGTATCTGTGGGCTGCACATCTGCTCATCAGTACACAGGAAATATTCAGGACAAAATACATCCATCTGTATAGATCTGTACAGAATTGTTTTTTAGTCATTCTCTAAATCATATGACTGCTTACTTGATAACATTATACCATATTAGGTATTATAGGTAATCTGGAGATCTTTTAACATATACAAGAGGATGTTTATAGAATGACAACCATTTTAAACATCCACAGATTTGTTTGGCATCTGGAGTCATGAAGTAAATCTGTTGCTAACAAAGGATTATATATGCTGTTACATAGTGTGGTTGTGGAATGCCTTATTTAGAAGATAATATTTGAGGGCTGGAAAGATGGCTTTATTTGATTAAGACACTTACCACCAAGCCTGATTACCTGAGTTCTATGCCCACGACCCATATGGTAGAAGAAAAGAACGGACTCCTATAACTTGTCCTCTGACCCTCTATATACACAAAAAATAAATAAATAGGTAGATAAATAGATAAAAATTAGAGGAAATTTTAATAGATTAAATGTTTAAAAATTATGTTTTAGCCGGGCATGGTGGCACACACCTTTAATTCCAGCACTTGGGAGGCAGAGGCAGGTGGATTTCTGAGTTCAAGGCCAGCTTGGTCTACAGAGTGAGTTCGAGACACAGAGAAACCCTGTCTCGAAAAACAAACAAAAAATGATGTTTTGCCTTCATAGTGTATGTTTATCTCTGTGTTGAAATGGCTTGTTCACCTTTCTGACTGGATTTCAGTTCTCAGCAGTAGATGTTTCTTTGTTTGCTCTTTGCCTTCAGAAGCTTTTTTAGAGGTGTTATCCCCTGTGCCTGGTTCATCAGTTTTCAGGCTGTGGTCATACTGTCCATCTCTAACCTATTTATTTTGCCCCTCTTTTTGCCTGCTAGGTTAACATGACATTTGATGGGGCTAGGGCAGTAAAGAAGGAGAGAGACTTGTAATAATCCACATAAAAAATAATTGTTTATTCTGTGGTGGTATCAGTGGATTTTGAACCTAGAATCAAATATTTACTAAAAGATTGTTTATTAAGAGTGAGGAAGAATGGAGTTGTGGTGGGGACCAGCCCTGGTGGGTCTTCTTTCTTGTTTGGTTCTTCTTGAGGCAGCGGAAGGGGAAGAGCATCAGCAATGGTAAGACTTGGTCTTGCAAGATATTTAGGGTTGCTGTATAATAATAAAACATTTTCCTATTTTAAATCTAAGTCAGTCATGTACCTGTGGTAGCTATCCTGCCAGAGTCCTGAGTTCCTCTGACAAGAGAATCAGTTTAGCACCTAAAACAACAGGAGATTAAATAAAGTAGTCTTTGATCTATCTCCGAAGGAATTTCAAGGTTCTCACTTTTAGCCTGCTAACTGAAGTCCCAGAAAGAAAAAGGGACAGTTTGAAAAGTGATTTTGGAGAGAGCTCAGCGGTTAAGAGAGAGCATTGACTGCTCTTCCAGAGAGAGGTCCTGAGTTCAGTTCCCAGCAACCACATGGTGGTTCACAACCATCTGTAATGGGATCTAATGCCCTCTTCTGGTGTGTCCGAAGGCAGCTACAGTGTGTGTGTGTGTGTGTGTGTGTGTGTGTGTGTGTGTGTGTGTGTGTGTAAAAAGAAAAGAAAAGAGAAGAAAGTGATTTCAGCAATTATTTCTAAGTTGTAAAAAATTTCCTATGGCCAGGCATGGTGGTCCACGCTTTAATACAAGCACTTGGGAGGCAGAGGCAGGCGGATTTCTGAGTTCAAGGCCAGCCTGGTCTACAGAGTGAGTTCTAGGACAGCCACGGCTACACAGAGAAAACCTGTCTCGAAAAACAAAAACAACAACAAAAAAAAACAAACAAAACAAACCAAAACAAAAAAACCCAATTCCTATGCAAGCTCTCTAAGAAAAGGGGGAAAATGGCTTGTAAGAAAAAGCGGGATATAGGTCTAAGAAGAAGAGGGATAAGCGGAATCAAAGAAAAGCAAGTTAAGGAGAATGCAAGAAGAGAGGGATAGGGAGAGTGTGAGCTCTCTTCTTTTTGTCCTCAGTACTTATATGTCTATCAGAATACATGATCACATAGTAAAACATCACAAGTTTACACATAAATTCAAATCATAAATCAAATAAGTTTACAACAGAGACTGCTTATATGCATATCCATTAGGAGTAATTATCTGGCTAAACATTCATCACCTGTCACAAGCTTTGCAGGTTCATGGAGAGTTAAAAAAAAAATCATAATTTATGTGACCAAGGTATTAGTGAACTTTGTATAGATTAACCCAGTCATTATTTTAGCTTCTGTTCTAGCACATATGGTAAATTGTTAGTTCCCTTTTTATGACCTTTGGTTAATGGTTTTACAATCTCTTGGAGTGCTCTAAGTTGCAGAACGACTGCTTACTTCTCAGAAGCAATTATCTCATGACACTAAAGACTGGTAGAGTTCTTATTGCAGTTTTGACATTAGAAAGGACTTAATAACATTGTTATTAAAAGAGCTTAATAATGCTATAAATTTAGGAGTTCTTACAGAATCATTAAGGATTAAGAAATCTATTTGTCTACATAGCATCACTCACTACAAGACAGTATATCTTCGTTCTGCAGAAATCTGTTCAAATGGATGGGCTGATACCTAGTGATTGCTGTATATGTTTAATAATAACAGGAAAAGCATATTAATAACAGGAATCTTTTCTAAAATGAATTTCTCCTCGGCTTTGCCTACCAGAACAAAATTCATCATAGATTAAAATCTAAAGCAGACCATCTGCTAGTTTCTAGCTTCTCCGATGACGGATCCTGACAGTTGTTTTTAGTACCAGAGCAACAGCTCTGTCAGATCTAATGGGCTAATGTTGGCTACCAGTCTCTAGTGTGCCAACTGAATAGACATGTGATAGTAAAAACCTAGGAAAGATTATTCAATATGACCTCACAGGACCTCAGACAGGTCTGGTGACTCCCAAGTTCCAGTATGCAGTCCTAACATTTAGTTTACATTTCATTAGAGGGTAACAGATACTTATAACAAAGTGAAGGTCTGGGTCCATCCATTGGCCTGTCAGTGTCTGGGTTCTGGCCTGTCCTATAGGGTGTACTGACCATAGAATTCTGGAGTCTCTTTGGATGATCATCCCTTTTTCCAGCATGCCTAGACCCTTAGAAAAATTTTAAGGTTTTAGAAGATGGAGGGGAAGAGGGAGACCATTGTTTCAGTAATCTGATAGCAGAAGTGTCTATGATTATAGAATCAGACTAGATTCTGTGGTTTTAAGCCTGAGAAAAGAGTTGTCATTTGCTGAAACGAAGCAGTGCTACTGGGCACTTACGTCTATGCCCCTGCCTCAGTCTTTTTGCCTTCCAAAAGAGATTAGAGACGAGAAATTGGTAAGAGATACTGATTTATTTACAAAATGGCCAAGATATATATTGTAAAGAAGGGATTCAGATTTATAGCTGTGAGATCCAGATCGTAAGATATGCAGATTCAGCTGGGAGATAGTTTCATGGATCCTTTCCTTGTTGAGTGGATGGGACCTTAGGTTTCTCCCATTGTCTGGATTCCCACTTTCACTGAATGTCTCCATTTTCACATTGTAAAGATAGCACAGGTGTCTAGGATTTAGAATACTTCTGTCCTATAGCTCCAGCTATTCTGTCTCAGCATGGAATCACGGGATCATGGGTACACGGAATCATGGGATCATGCTTATACCAGCGTATTTGCAATGGGAAAGAGAACTCAGTTTTGGATACATTAAGTTTGAAACATTGCCTACCTAACATCAATATGGAGATTATCAAGTACGTAGTTTTAGATTTATTTATTTATTTATTTATTTTTCTCCGAGACAGGGTTTCTCTGTATAGCCCTGGCTGTCCTGGAACTCACTTTGTAGACCAGGCTGGCCTTGAACTCAGAAATCCGCCAGTCTCTGCCTCCCGAGTGCTGGGATTAAAGGCATGCGCCACCACGCTCGGCTAAGTACATAGTTTTAATCCCAGGATCCTGGAGGCAGACAGGTGAATTTCTGTAAATTTGTGGACAATTAGAGCTATCGAGACCCTGTTTAATTAATGAATCAACTTGGAAATCATCAACATGTACCTAGCATTTAAACTTGTGAGACCAAATATTGTCACCAATATAATGGACTGAGATAAAATGGGGAGGATAATTGAGGCTGAGGCCTAAGTGTCAGGGACCTGAGAATGTTGAGAAGCAGTGTAAGCAACTAAAGACATGGTTTCCATGATGAAGCTTTTCCCTTTGTTGGTCACCCAGCCTAGGATTAGAAGTTTTATAGTAGTTGAAGGGGAAGTGACTTGTCTTGTGCTATTTGTGTAAGGTGCGTATTGGAAGAGGTGAGTAGTAATCTCACTGTCTTAGTAATGAGGAAACTTTACAATATAAGTAATTTTTCTTAGGACTGGCCATTTGTTCGAGTACAGTATTAGTCATGAGCTGGTTCTAGATGTCTGTGTAAGATATGGTAAGTTACTGAGGTCAGGCTCCAAGGACTTGTGGCCTGATTGCTGTAGTGAGGGTTTTGCATTTATTTTTGTCCTTTTATCCTTATAGATCCCTTATCTTTTTTTTTTTTTTTTCCTAGCTGAGTTAAGGAATGTGACAAATTCTCATTCTAACCAGCCAAGGTAAGAAAACGTCTTGCTGATGAGCATGGAAAAATTAGGATATAGTCTTTCTTTCTTTCTTTCTTTCTTTCTTTCTTTCTTTCTTTCTTTCTTTCTTTCTTTCTTAGATTTATTTATTTTATACATGTGACTACACTGTCACTGTCTTCAGAAACACCAGAAGAAGGCTTCAGATCCCATTACAGATGGTTGTGACGCCCCATGAGGTTTCTGGGAATTGAACTCAGAACCTCTGGAAGAGCAATCAGTGCTATTAACCGCTGAACCATTTTAGCATGTATTCAATCAGCTGAAAGTAGAGGAAAATTGCATGCTTCCCTGTACCTTCCCAATTCCCAGTGACTTACAAAGTCAATTGCAAAGATTTATTAGTACTAGGAAGAGGGAAATGACAGAAAGCAGTATGTCGAGCTTCTTGAAATAACTGTCTTTGATTTTATTTACAGTAAAGGTTTGTAGTGATATCTCCTGGGAAATAAATCTGTAAAGGGGTAAATTTCAGTAAAGTCTAGTATTTGGACTCATTCTAGAAATATTACAGACAATTTGAGATTCTGGTTATTTTACAGCTTCTTTCCCCAAGAAACTTAACTGTTACTTTTGTTTTGGTCCTTAGTAATGAAGGTGATGCTATCAAAGTTTTTGTGCGAATTCGTCCTGCTGAAGAGGGAGCTAGATCAGCGGATGGAGAGCAGAGCTTTTGCTTATCTGTGCTCTCCCAGACCACTCTCCGGCTACACTCCAACCCAGACCCCAAGACCTTTGTATTTGATTATGTTGCAGGCATGGATACCACTCAGGTACTCATCACTGGAAACTTGGCCTTTCATTTGAAATATGTAGGGGTTCAATTTGTCACTTTTTAGTTTGGCAGATTTCAGATAAGAAAGCTAAAACATTCCATAAATATTTTTGAA
This sequence comes from Mus minutoides, assembly GCA_902729485.2. Classification (NCBI taxonomy): domain Eukaryota; kingdom Metazoa; phylum Chordata; class Mammalia; order Rodentia; family Muridae; genus Mus; species Mus minutoides. Next base: position 265,424 of record LR750059.1, read on the forward strand.
AGCGTCTGTATTTTATTACTAAACAAACACCCTAGTTTAAGACATGAACAAGTCTCCTGGTTAAAAATGTTGAAATCCATCTGGTAGGACTGATTGATGACTATTCAGTATAAATCTTCAGTCTTGCCATTGTGTGAATCCTTACAGACCCAGCTTCAATTTCCTCCAGTGTCTTCTCTGATTTTGTTACCAGTTTTCATCTGGATCCACTGAGGAATAGGACGATTTTGCTTTTGTTTCTTGGCCAGGAATCGCTTGATTCTGAAAGTCTTGTGAGAAGCCAATCAGGCGTAGTACGTACGATGGCGGAGGAAAGGAGAAGAGCCCATAAATATTTTTAATCTAATTCTTTTAGCAGTTGTCTTTGTTCCTCAAACTTTGTCCCAGAATCATACAGGCTTGCTTTATGTTTTCTTCTATGCACAGCAATGAAGATAAATGAAGACTTGAGAAGTATTTAAACAATCACTTTCTAGTTTAGGGACTTAAGAAGACTATGACTATGGGTCAGTGAAGACGGCTCAGTGGGAAAAGTCACTTGCTGCATAGGTCTTACTATGAGTACAACCCCCAGAACCCACATAAAGGTTGGAGGAGAAAACTTATTCCCCAAAGTTGTCTCCTGACCTCTACATCTGTGCCTCCCCCCATACATACACAATTTTTAAAAACATTACTGTTATGTAAGTAACTGCTTTCTAATTAAGGCAAGTTAAATTAAGATCTAATACCACTATCTAACAGAACTTTCTGAATTGGTGGAAATACTTAGTATTTGATCCACTTCAGTAGCCTCTGGCCACTTGGTAATTTAAATTTAAACTAATTAAAACTAAGTTTAAGTTTCGGTTCCTTGGGCGCATTAGCTATACAAGGTGCTTAAGCATTGGGAATATGGCTAATATGTTGAATGAACAAAGTTACAGAGTTGCATGTTGTTAATGGCTACTGGATCAGACAGCATAGGTCTTTAATTTTTTCTTTGAAATAGGGTCTTATGTATCCCAGACTAGCCTACATTACACTGTGTAGTCAAAGATGACCTCAGACTTCAGATCTGCTTGCCTCCAACCCGAGTGCCAAGATTACAGGCATTCACCATGATGCCTGATATATGCCATTCTGGAGATTAAATCCAGGGCTTTGTGTACTAGGAAGCACTAGCAAGCACTCTGCTAAATGAACTCCATCCCCAGCCCCTCACAAGTCTTTACTATACACATGAGATTTGTTTGTTTCATAATATTTTTAGATCTGTTTTCTTTTCAGCTAGAAAATTGCTAGTCAATAGAAATATAAAATGAGCTACACTTATCGTTTAAAAATATCTTGTTTGTTTAGTTGGTTGGTTGGGTATTTTTGAGACAAGAGTTTCTCTATGTGTAGACCTAGCTATCCTGGAACTCACTCTGTAAACCAGGTTGTCCTTGAACTCAGAGATCCTCCTGTCTCTTCCTCCTAATTCCTGGGATTAAAGATGTGTGCTAACCACCACCCAGCTGAAACTGGATTCTTAGGGTTGCTGGAAATGACAATGGCAAAATATACTCCAGGTCAAGGAGAATTTAGTAAGCTGTCCCTTCCTTCCACTCTGTTCTATCAAGATCCCAGCCATATTCAAGGTGGGCCTTCCCCATTCAGTTGCATATACACACCCCATTCCTCTCTGAAAGACAGGCAAGGTAGCCTGTGTCTGTAAGCCCAGCACTTAGAAGCCAAAGGCAGAAGGATTGATGACAGCCTAAGCTACATAACCAGATCCAGGAATACAAGATTCCAAAACCTAAAGTATCTTAATAGACACAGTGGCAGAAAAAAGAAACCAGTAAAATTAATTATAATCATAGATACTATTTAACTCAATATGTCCAGAATACCACCTTAATATGTAATTAACATAAACTATTATTAAGATCTTTTCCATTCTTGTTAATTCAGTCTTCTAAATCTCCTATATAATTTACACTTGCACAATATGTCTATTTCAACTAATAATCTAAATTGGGCTCTCAATAGCCACATGTAGCTTATGGACAGTGTAGGTTTAAGAATTCTTTTGTTGTTGATAAACTGTCTATAAGTAAAAATAAAATAAAAATACTTTTAGTACAAACTAGTGACAAAATAAGTGAAGAAAATATAGAGCTGTGGAGTTTATGCTAACAGTGAATAATATTTGTATATAATATATAGAGTCTGTCTGAAATTCAGATGAATACATTTAAATTTTTTCTTTTAGTTTTCTCTCGCTCTCTCTCTCGCTCTCTCTCTCTCTCTCTCTCCCCCCCCCCCCCCCCCCCCCCCCCCGAGACAGGGTTTGTGTAGCCCTGGCTATTTTGGAACCCCGTAGACCAGGCTTGCCTGCTAAGTGCTGGGATTAAAGGTGTGTACCATCACACCTGGCTAGATTTATTTTATATGTATTGAGTGTTTTGCCTACATGTATGCTTATATGTGCCATGTGAATGCCTGGTGTCCTTGGAAGACAGAAGAAAGTGTCAGATGCTCTGGAACTGGAGTTATGGATGGTGGTAAATCATGTACATTCTGAGACATGGTCAAACATAGGTCCTATACAGGAGCAATGAGTGCTCTTAATCACTACACTAACTTTCCAGCTCCATGTGCATTAAAAAAATCATTTTATTTTTTATGTATATGAGTGTTTTGCTTGTATATTTGGCTTGTATACCTGGTACCTTCTAAGGCTAGGAGAGGGTGTCAGATCCCTTAGAACTAAAGTTACAGAAACAATTATGAGTCTGCCATATGGGTTCCAAGATTCAAACTAGGGTCTTCCTCTGGAAGAAGAGCAGCCAGTAGTGCTCCTAACCACTGAGCTATGTCTTTAATCATCTGCCTGCACTTTTTTTTTTTTTCCTGAGGCAGGGTCTTACTATGTAACTCTTGCTATCTAGGAACTCATGTAGTCCAGGCTAGCCTTAAACTCCTGACTGCCTCTGCCTTCCAAGTGCTGGGGTTAAAGACATTTATCCCCACTATGCCCTTTATGCTTTCTTTTCTTTTCAGATTTTTTTTTTTTTTTTTTTACTAAAAAATTTAAAATGACTTGGAGATAGCATAGTCATTAAAGTATTAAGGATCCTCTTTCAATCCCTAGATTTTGTGTGTAAACAAAGTCAGATTTGGTGGCCTACACTTGTGACCCCAGTGGTGGGAAGGCGGAGACAGGGATCCCTGGGACTCACTGGTCAGTCTGCCTAGTCTACTTGTTGAATATACTTCCTTTCAAAATCAAAACAAGTAAAAACAAAAAAACTACCCTGGATAGCATCTGAGGACCAATAGCCAAGGTGTCATTTGCATAACCCCCCTACATATGCATACATATATATCTGTGTGTATAGATATAGATATATAGATATAGATATCCCCAAAGAATTGAAATATACTGGGCTGGTGAGATGGCTCAAGCGGGTAAGAGCACCCAACTGCTCTTCCAAAGGTCCTGAGTTCAAATCCCAGCAACCACATGGTGGCTCACAACCATCCATCCGTAAGGATATCTGACTCCCTCTGCTGGAGTGTCTGAAGACAGCTACAGTGTACTTACATATAATAAATAAATAAATCTTAAAAAAAAAGAATTGAAATATACTTATAAATAATATCAACACTTTAAAAATAGTAAAACTGTTATAAAAATTGATAAGGTTAAAACAATAAAGTTGACATTATTATTAGGTTTCTCAGGTGCTATCAAGTGGTCAGGTTTGTGACCATTCCCTGGTCATGTTGCTCCAAAGCAATAGAGACATGCTTAAATCTATGATTATATTAGAGATTATTTGACCTAATGATATTTATAATTTTACCTTTTATCATCATATATGGTTTAGCCATTTTCCTAAAGTAGATGCAACCTTTAAGTAATCATAGGTCTTAAAGTCTAAGCACTTAGTTTTTATTATATGAGATATAGGTTAGAAGTATTTTTATTTAACATGTTTGGTGCTTATGTTTGTAGGAGTCTGTATTCTCAACAGTGGCTAGAGGCATTGTGGAATCATGCATGAGCGGTTATAATGGGACCATCTTTGCATAGTAAGTTGTTAACTATATATAAAAGTATGATAGTACTTGTATTAGTTCCTATTTGTTGCTGGTTTAATAAATCACCCAAACTTAGTGGCATAAATAACAGATTTATTTTACAGTTCTCTAAAATCAGATTCAACATGAGTCTCACTGAACTGAGATTATGCTGTTACTGGAGCTCCATTCTTTCTGGAAGCTATATAGGAAAATATTTCCCTCCTTTTCTAGCTTCTAGAGACCATTCATCTTCCTTGGCTTGGAGCCCCTTTCTCTGTTTTGAAACTAATAGTTCAGTAATCCAATGGTTTACTTTGTTCCTACCTTGTTCCATCTTTGATCTTTAAGGTTTCTTTGCTGCTTTGACATATTCTGTTCTTTGTTTTTGAGCATTTCCTTGCTTTATCAGGTTACATGACATGCCAAGCTCTTATATGTTGTCTATACTAGTTCTAGAATCATTAAAACCATGGCTCCTTTTGTTGGAAAATGGTAATGAGCAGCCAAGGTCTGGGCACTTAGATATATTTATTACTATTAGAGAGTGAATGTTTTGAGACTTTCATAACAAAATGTGTGTGTGTGTGTGTGTGTGTGTAATATATAATATAATATATATAATATATATACAAGAATATATATGTATGTATACACACACACACACATATATATGTGTGTGTGTGTGTGTGTGTGTGTGTGTGTGTGTGTGTGTGTATATATATATATATATATATATATATATATATATATATATATACTTGTATATACATACTCTGTATACCCTATGTCTGCTGAGAGATCTGGAAATTCTGTATCATCCACTCATGTAGATATTATGCTAACTCTGCGTTTATACTGATGTCTAGCACTAATCCAGTAACCACAGGGTTTATTCTAGTCTGTCTTTCTTGTTTAGTTATTTATCTTTGCTGTTGGTGTTAAACCTTTTACTTTTACTGTGTCTTATCCACTTACTAACTTGGTCAACTCTGGTGTAAAGCAGTTTCAGAGTTAAAATGTATCACTGTGAGAAAAATATTAACTGTTAAGTATTTAGATACAATTCTTTCTTTTTTTTAATGTGCCTTTTAGTATTATGAAAACTAGTTTTCAGGGATAAAGCCTTTAGATGATTTCAGCTCAGTGGGTCTCTGGACCCTGTTCTGAAGTGTCCTCAGCACAGTGCCTACCTCTAGGGGGAAACCAAGGGCAACAGCAATAAGATGTATATTTTGGGAGTATCTTAGACAGCACTGGCCAACAACTCAAAAGAGGGATTCACTTGTCTGTTATTGGGATTTTTGTTGGGTAGTCTTTGGCCCAGATGAGAAGTTTATTAAAATTTTATAGCTACATGTGTGCATATATATATTTTAAAAATAATTAATAGTATGATTCCTTCTGACTTTTTCATACATCCTTATTGCTATTTTTTTTCCCTTGTTCCGGTCAACCCCGCCCNTTTTTTTTTTTTTTTTTTTTTTTTTTTTTTTTTTTTTTTTTTTTTTTTTTTTTTTTTTGGTTTTTCGAGACAGGGTTTCTCTGTATAGCCCTGGCTGTCCTGGAACTCACTTGGTAGACCAGGCTGGCCTCGAACTCAGAAATCCGCCTGCCTCTGCCTCCCGAGTGCTGGGATTAAAGGCGTGCGCCATCACGCCCAGCTTCCTTATTGCTATTTTACTTTGTTTGCTCCTACCTTATTTTCCTTCATCCCCTTCCCTAAAGAGCCTACCCTTTCCCATTTTTCTGATTACCACTTTACCCTGTTATTCCCTCTCTCTGGCTCCCTGATTGCCCTATCCTGACAATGGGCCTGTCTTATTTCCCTGGTTTCTGCAGGGTATGTACTCACATCTAAAGCTTTGGAGCTAGGACCCTTTAAATGGTTTCTTTTACGGGAAGAAATAGAAAACTGTTTTATCATGTGTTACCAAAGCAGCAAGAATTTTTTCCATAGATTATTTGAATGATGAAATTCAAAATGATTTTGAAATTGCCACAGGTTATCTAGCTGTATATCTTCAGGGATGTTTTCTTTGGAGACTCTGTAGACTGGCTTGCTTTCTTGTTTGTTTGTTTGTTTGTTTATTTCTTTATCTGTTTTCCTGTTGATTGATTGATTGATTGATTGAAAGCATCTCACTGTACATCTCTGACTATCCTGGAACTTGTCATATAGACCAGGAAAAAACTCACAGAACTATGCTTGCCTCTGCCTCCTGAGTGCTGGGATTAAAGACATGCTCCACTATGCTCAGCTTTGTAGGAATATTTAATCTAAGGTGCATTCATTAATATATTAATTCAGATTTCTTTTTATGTTTGTGGGTAGAACTTGGAGATGAGTGAGTGATTTATTAGTTGGGTGGTCATACAGATCTCAGAGGCTTTCCTGCTTCTGCCTTATGTTGGGATTAAAGGCATTTTCTACTGTGAGAAGCCCTTAAACTTATTTTAAAACAAAGACATTTTAATGTTTTTTCAAGACAAAGAATTTCAAAATTAGTACATTATTTAGCAAAATTTAGAAACAGAAATCTAATTGATTGTGGTTGAATAAATTATGTTCTAAGGTTCTGTATCCATAAAATACTATTATAGCTATTTATATAAAAAATGAGGCAGCATGCACCTTTAACCCAGCACTCAGGAGGAAGAGGGAGGAGGGTGGTCTACAAAAAATGAATTCCAGGACAGCTAGGACCATTGAACAGAGAAACCCTGTCTCAAAAAAACAACAAAAACTTAAACAAAACAAAGCAAAACAAAAAAGGTAGGCACCAGATTACTGACTGATTGATATCTGAGGGCCTGTTAAGGAAGAAGAAGCCTGCCGAGTAGTCTGGAGAGGATCCTCCCATTGTATTCTAGCAGACCATGTTAAATTAGAAGGGTAGTCTCAATTTTTTATATGAAAATAACACAAAATTTTCTTTTTACAGTGGGCAGACTGGCTCTGGGAAGACATTTACTATGATGGGTAAGTAAAGACCAATGTTTGCTGTCTAAATGCACTTTGTATGGTGGCCACTTAGAACATATTTTAGGGAAGGCATTATTTCTTTGTGTGATGTTGCACTCGTAAAAATAGAGATGTTGCCCATGTTTCTACCAGCTTGTGAGTTAGTTCCTGGACAGTCTAGTGCCATGGAGGGTCCCACTGTGAGCTTTGGGGCCTCCCTCTTCTTAAGTCTGCCAGCTTCCTGTTACAGACACAGAACTTCCTGGCAAGTCCTTTCCCTCTCAGAGCAACAGGAGTCCGTTCTTTTCCTAAATACTGATTTAGTGAGAGGAAATTTATTTTAGCCCATGGTTGTTGAAATTGAAGTCCATGCTCTTTGGTTTTAATTTCTGGTTCCACATTACTAAGGATGTTCAATACTTTTCAAGATATTTCCTAGCCATTTTATTTCTTATTGGGTTAGAGTATTGCTGACTTGGATCCAGGATTGACGCTCTGTAGTTTTAGGGCTGGGGTTAGGGCTAGTGCTAAGTTTAGGGCTAGGGTTAGGGCTAGGGCAAGGGTTAGGGTTAGGGTTAGGTTTAGGGTTAGGGATAGGGTTAGGGTTAGGGTTAGGGATAGGGTTAGGGTTAGGGTTAGGGTTAGGGATAGGTTTAGGGCTAGGGCTAGGGTTAGGGCTAGGTTTAGGGCTAGGGACAACTAAAGGACATCAAGGCCACTAAGCTTATTCCAGGAAAACACAAAACAGAAAAACAAATATACAAAAACAAAAACCCCTCACTTTAACCCTCATGTGCTTCCTGTGTGTCATGGGACTGTCATTTGTGTCTTGAGGGACATTTTCAAGAGACTGAAAAAAAATCAAAATTATGTTTAATTTAGAATTAAGACGGCATTGGCTGGTGAATTAATTAGTTCCTATTATTTATAGCTATACTTGAATTTCCAGTCCTTATTATATCTGTGTTCTTTAACTCAATGCTTGGCACAGACTAGGGATAGATTGGGTGTTAGACACAATTTTTCAGTGTGTACTCACATGGATGCATATATAAACACTACTAAGGTCCAGATTCCTGGTTTATAACTCCTACACTATCCCCCAAAGCAGCTGATGATTTATTTTATTTATTTATTTATTTTTTGGTTTTTCGAGACAGGGTTTCTCTGTATAGCCCTGGCTGTCCTGGAACTCGCTTTGTAGACCAGGCTGGCCTCGAACTCAGAAATCCGCCTGCCTCTGCCTCCCGAGTGCTGGGATTAAAGGCGTGCGCCACCACGCCCGGCTCGCAGCTGATGATTCTTATCCTTCTTTTCTTGCTTTGGAATATCTACAAATAAAATTATATCAAAAAATAATGTATCTAAAGTTATTTTCCTAACTCCTGTGCCTGCTTCCCTCCTTTATTTCTTCTTTTGGGGGGTGGGAGGGGTGGGAGGTGGGGGTGGGATGGGGAGAGACAGGATCTCACCATGTAGCCCTAGCTGTCCTGGAACTTGCTATATAGACAGGTCTACCTTGAAGTCACATTCACCCACCTCTACCTCCTCTGGAGTGCTGGGATTAATGGTGTACAGCACTTTGTCTAGCTCCCTTTTTCCTTTCTGTGTGGTTCCCTTCTCAAGAACACCACCCACCCAACTCCATGTTCATCAAGATCTCATGTAGCCTAGGATGATGTCAAACTTTCTTTGTAGCCAAGGGTGAGGTTGAACTTCATCTTCCTGTCTCCAGCTCCCAAGTTCAAGGTTTACAGATGTGCCTTCTGCACTGTTTTGTTTTGTTTTGTTTTGTTTTGTTTTGTTTTTGAGACATGGTTTCTCTGTTTCTCTGGCTGACCTAGTACTCGCTCTGTTGACTAGGCTGGCTTTGAACCAAGAGACCCACCTGCCTCTGCTTCTGAGTGCTAGGATTAAAGGCTTGAGCTATTATACAGCCTAGTTTAGCTTTTTTTTTTTTTTTTTTTTTTTGGTTTTTCGAGATAGGGTTTCTCTGGCTGTCCTGGAACTCACTTTGTAGACCAGGCTGGCCTCGAACTCAGAAATCCACCTGCCTCTGCCTCCCAAGTGCTGGGATTAAAGGAGTGCGCCACCACGCCCAGCTACCTGGTTTAGCTTTTATCCTTAAAGTACAGTTTACAATAGTATTCACAAACTTCTAAGTGCAGTGCCACAAGGCCTTTACAGGATCACTATAAGGTTTTCATTACTTCTCTGTACTTTCTTGTACACACCAGTCTTCTGTTAGTTCCTTTGTTCTCTGGGCCATACTTAACTAATGTTTATATACCTTCTGTATCATTTTGTTGGCTTATTTGCGAGTGGGTTACAATGTACCCTAGGCTGACCTTGAACTTGCAGCAGCCCTTTTGCCTTGGTTGCTTATGTCCAGGAATTACCAGTGCATATCACCACTCTCAGCTACACCTGAGAGTGTATCTTATCTTTTCCTTTTTGTAACTGGGTCTCACTAGCTGGCCTCAGACTTGGAGTGATCCATCTGCCTGTGTCTGCTGAATGCTGGGATTAAAGGTGTTTGCTACCACACTACCTCCTACCTTCCTCTTTCTCAAAAACAATGACAATCAAAATCAAAAGAAGCAAAAGACCAATAAAACAAACAAACAAAAAGAGATAAAACAAAAAGCCTAAACCCATGAAGTTCATTTTATGTTAGCCAGCTATTCCTGGGCATAGGGCCTGCCCTGGAGTGTGGTGGATATACCCAGTAACATTCCATTGGAGAAAACTGATTTTCTCATTGTCAGTATCAGTTGCAAATAGCTTCTTGGTTAAGGATGGGGCTCCATGTCCACTTCTCCCTTCTCATTGCTGGGACGCTGTTTACCTTGAACCTGTCTAGACCTTTTCTAGCTATAAAGATAGTTGTCTATAGGAAAAACAAACTTTTATCCAGTGTAACTAGTCAGCTCACTGTCTACTCAGAAATGAAAGGTAGGTGGGGAGCTTTTCAGGGGGTGCTTGTTAGCAGTCACATATCAGGTATTTACAATTCATAACAACAAAATTACAGTCATGAAGTAGCAACAAACTAATTTTATGGTTGGGGTAGCCACAACATGAGGAATTGAATTAAAGGGTTTCACCTACTTCCTCAGGTGACGCTCCCCACCTACCTTTCATTTCTGAGTAGACAGTGAGCTGACTGTTTACACTGGATAAAAGTTTGTTTTTCCTATAGACAACTATAGCAGTATTTATAGCTAGAAAAGGTCTAGACAGGTTCAAGGTAAACAGGGTCCCAGCAATGAGAAGGGAGAAGTGGTCATGGAGCCCCATCCCTAACCAAGTATTAGGAAGATTGAGAACCATTGTTATGAAGGTTCACAGGACCAGGGGAACTTGTTTACCATATTGGCTTCTCCTGAAAGATTATAAATAAACAGCATGTGATAGTAGTACTTGGACACTGAAAAATACCTGAAAACAGTCTAAAGGGAGAAGGACTTATTTTGGCCCCTTGTTTTAGTCTATGGGTGGCCAGCTCCATTGGACGGTGCAACAAAAAATTATGGTAGAGGTGGTAGAATATAGTTACTGCTGATGGTGGCCAGGAATGGAAACAGAATGCCTGTGCTGGTGTGCCTTCTCCCCATTTCCTCCATCTTCTGGGCCTATAGGATCAATGCTGCCGACATCCAGAGCACCTTCTCTTATGTAGTTAATCATCCTTGGCAGTGTCCTTGAAGACAAACCTAAAGTGTGCTTTGCATTACTAAACAACTAGGTCTTTTCTCTATCCAAGCTGTCACAACTGTCACACAGCCAGATGAAAGGATAATAGAGGCAGGGTTGTTAGAACCTGGAGGAGAGATTTGGTCTCTGTAGGTGCAATCTGCCACCCTCCTATGACATAAGTGTGTTCTTATTCACCTCATGGAAACACCCATGAGTTTTATTCAGCTATCCACAAGCTCCCATAGCCCAGCCGATATATATATATATATATATATTGAGTGTGGGTTTGTGCACATGTATTTAGGTGCTTACAGGGGCCAGAGAAGGGCCCTGGATTCTCCTGGAGCTGAGGTTACAGACAGTTGTAGGCCACCTGATATGGTTGCTGGAAGCTCTGGTCCTCAGGAAAAATAATGTCTTAGTTAGGGTTACTATTGCTAATATCATAACCAAAAGCATGTTGTGGGGAGAAAGGGTTTATTTTGCTTATATTTCCACATTACAGTTTATTATCAAAGGAAGTCAAGAGAGGAACTCACACACAGCAGGAATCTGGAGGCAGGAGCTGATGAAGACCCATGGAGTGCTACTTACTGGCTTGCTCAATGGGCTTTCTTACAGAACACTGCACTACCCGCTTAGGGGTGGCCCTACCCACAGTAGGCTGAACTTTTCCACATTAATCACTAAGAAATTTCCCTATAGGCTTGCCTGATCTTTTGGAGGCATTTTCTCAATTGAGGCTCTCCTCAGGTGACGCTAGCTTGTGTCAAGTTGATATAAAATCTAGCTAGCGCAAAGAGCAGGTACTCTTAACTGCTCACCCAATTTTTTTGTTGAGGGGTGTGTAGCTTGTTTTGGGAATGAATGTAAAGCAGATTGTTGGTGATCAACTTTACCTTCAGTGCATTTTCTCTCCCTGAGGTTGGCATGTGAGATCCCTGAGCATGTGTCTAGTTCTGCTGGCATCCTCATCCTGTCAGTATTCTAATCATGGCTTCATTAGCATCATGCAATTTTGAATAGGTTTATTGTAAATAATCTTTCTTTATTGCTCTGAACTGTTCTGGAGCTGCATCAGGAATTAGGGACACAGGTAAAAAAAAAACTTTTTAAAAAATGTATTTTTTAAAGTTTTTTTTTTTTTTTTTTTTTTTTTTTTTTTTTAAGATTTATTTTATGTATATGAGAACACTGTGGCTGTCTTCAGACACACCGGAAGAGGAAGTTGGATTTCATTAAAGATAGTTGTGAGCCACCATGTGGTTGCTGGGCATTGAGCTCAGATCATCTGGAAGAACAATCAGTGCTCTTAACTCCCGAGCCATCTCTTCAGTCCAGGCAAAAATTCTTGAGGAAAGAATACTCTTATCACCCTCCTCACTTAGGAAGTAACATAGGATACAGAACTTGTGAGGTAGCGACTGTGAGGATACATCAGTGTAAATATCATATCAAAAGCTTGAAATAGTACTCCTAACAGTTCTTACATACTTCTCCTTTCCTACTTGTAACAACATAGAGAAGCCACTCTGCATTGCTCTGTCTTCTAGGAATCCATGATGTCATTACTCTGTGCTTCTTAGTACTATGGCTTTTACTGTCCAATTAAGAAGTAGTAGCAAATCCTAATTTTTTTTTTTTTTTTTTTTTGGTTTTTTGAGACAGGGTTTCTCTGCGTAGCCCTGGCTGTCCTAGAACTCACTCTGTAGACCAGGCTGGCCTTAACTCAGAAATTCACCTGCCTCTGCCTCCCAAGTGCTGGAATTAAAGGCATGCACCACCATGCCCGGTGCAAATCCTAATTTTTAGCACTTACTGTATGTTTGATGTACAATTATAAGTGCTTTATATGCAGACTTTCAGTTCTTCCCAACAACTCTAGTTATTGACGTTAGTATTCCATTTTGTAGTTGAAAATTCTGAAGTTTAGGACAGTGTGGGTCTCTGTCTTATTTAGAAGGCAATTTATAAAATGAAGATCTAATCAGGGCTTACAATTTTAGAGGGTTAGTCCTTGCCTATCATGTCAGGGAGTGTGACAACAGGCAGACAAGTATGGTGCTAGAGCAGTGGTTGAGAGCTTACATCTGATCTATAAGCAGAAGGCCTAGAGAGTGAGCTAACTGGGAATGGTGTGGGTTTTTGGAACTTCAAAGCCCATCCCCACTACCACACCTCCTTTGACCAGGCCACACCTAATCCTTTCAAACAGTTCTAACTGCAGACCTATCATTCAAACATGCAAGCCCATGAGGGACCAGTCTCATTCAAACCATCACAGTCTATGAAAACAAAAGTATAAAAACAGAGTTCAGTTATGTTCGTACCTGACAGTAGAGAAATGTTAAGCTTTGTATGGGGATAGATTTCTCTGTCAGATCACACCACCTAATTTTTAGAATTGGGTTGGTGGTTTTTCCATCAGTCTCACTGACAGTTTTATTATTGTATCTTTCACAGATATAAATGTAACTTGCTTGAAACAGAACTAGGAAGTTGATTATGCCATATATTATTTTATTCCTGTATAAACTGCCTTTTAATATTGCCATTTTGAAGGATTCTCAGAATAAAAGGTTTTTGTTTTATTCTTTTCTTTTTTCCTCAGGACCATCAGACTCTGATAATTTTTCTCATAATCTGAGAGGAATAATTCCACGAAGTTTTGAATATTTGTTTTCCTTAATTGATCGTGAAAAGGAAAAGGTAAAGCTTACTGTAAAAACAAAATGTTGGGGGGCTGGAGAGATTGCTCAGCTGTAAAGAGCACTGGCTGTTCCTCCAGAGGACCTGCATTCAATTCCCAGCACTCACATGGCAAAAGCAGCTCATAACTGTAACTCCCATCCCAGGGTATCTGATATTCTCTTCTAACCTCTGGGCACCAGACATGCACATGGTACACAGGCATACATGCAGGCAAAACATCCATACACATAAATTTAAAATGAAGACATCAATAGGCCTGGAGTTTGCATCCCCAGCACTGCAAAAACTGAGTGTGTTGGTACATACCTGTGATTCTATTACAATGGGGTTGGGGGTTGGGGGTAGGAGGATCAGAATTTCAAGGTCACCAGAAGTTCAGAGTCATGCTAATCTATATAGAGAGTTCAAGGCTAACCTGATTGCAAGACTACAGTAGAAGCTTCTGGCGCTCTCCAAGATTTTAATGAGAGAAACTATATAGAAAAATATCAACGGGGGGAGGATATTGGTTGGAGGGGAAACCAGGAAAGGGGATAACATTTGAAATGTAAATAAAGAAAATATCCAATTAAAAAAAAAACTCAATCAAGGAAAATAGTGTGGTGATTTAAATGAGAAATGTACCCCATAGTCTCAGGCATTTACATTCTTGGTCCCCACTTGGTGCACTTTTCAGGAAGGCTTTGGTGTTATGGCCTTGTTGGAAGGAGTATGTCATTGGAGGTGAGCTTTGTAGAAAGTCTCAAGTTTACTCTCTCTTCTTCCTGTTTGTGTTTTGCAATTTGAGCCCTCAGTTTCTGGTCTTAGCATCCTGTTTCATTTCCTTAGCAGTTGCTCCCTTTCTGCCATCATGCCCTCCTACCCTGTGGAATCATAAGCCCAAATAAATCCTTCCTTCTATAAGTTGTTGTGGCTGTGGGTTTTTTTCAGAGCAACAGTAAAGTAACTAATACATAAACACTGAAAGTCCCATCCTCTAGCTGTACCCATCATTAATGATGGACATTAATGATGGACCCATCCTTGTTTGTTTGCAGAACTTGCTTGCATCCCATTGTCATCTTGTTCCATGTGGGTTATGACTTCATCATTCTAAATCTTTGAGCCAGAGTGAGTGGGGTCTACCAGAGTGGGCAGAGGTCCTAAATTTAATTCCAACAACCAGATGAAAGCTCACAACTATCTGTATAGCTACAGTGTATACTTATATACATAAAATAAATAAATCTTAAAAAAGAACCTGTAATTTTAATATTTTCAAGTCCTATTTTTAATGATGGTTCTTAAATGCTCTAACCTCTTTTGTAGCCTACCACCCCCCCAGAGGTAGTGGAAAACAAAGTATACAGGGGAAGTGGACCTGTTTAAAAAGGTTCTTTGCAGCAACTCTCACTTGTATTGTCTGGAAATTGGCATTTCAGTTCACAAGTTAGCAGCAGCAGCAGCTCCATCCACTTGTAAACACTTTACTTCATGGATATCAGCCGTCCAGTCTGGTAGAGTTGGGATAGCAAACAGGAATCAGCAGCAGTGGCACTACCTAGCAGAGACAGCCAGGCCTCAGCCTCGAGGGACTAACAGCAACACCAAGAGAAGTTCTGGGCTGTGCCTCTCTCAGCAAAGCAAAGATCTGCAAACACTCAAGACCAACAACCATTGCACAGCTAACTGTATAAGCAAGCCTAGCTCAGTCTCCATCACTGTCTTGTCTGTTGAGTCCTATTTATATCTCCAAATATCATGTCTCCTCCATGGGTCTTGCCTCAGAACATGTCTTGTCTCAGAATGTGCATTTGTCTCAGCTGACATCACTCTGCCAATCAGCCAGAGTCTGGGGAAGTAGCAAGAAACTGGAGCACACCACCAGAAGTTTTTTGGTGTGTTTCTCTCTATGTAAGGCAGACCAGTACATGTGTGTTGTTAGCAAAGAATACTTCATCATGTGTCCTTTCACATGCTTGCTTTAGCAGTATATCCTGCGTTTGCTTCAGCTAAACATTCCTTCATGAGTCTGCCCCATCTAGCACAACTGACTCTCCAAAGAATCCTTAAGTTTTCACTTCAAGAACCCTTGTTCTGGGGCTTGTTCTGGGGCTGGAGAGATGGCTCAGTGGTTAAGAGCATTGTCTGCTCTTCCAAAGGTCCAAAGTTCAATTCCCAGCAACCACATGGTGGCTCACAACCATCTGTAAAGGGATCTGATGCCCTCCTCTGGTGTATCTGGAAACAGCTACAGTGTACTCATATAAATAAAATAAAATTTAAAAAAAAAAAAAAAAGAACCTAGCCATCATTGGGAAGAGAGGCCCCTTGGCCTTGCAAACTTTATATGCCTCAGTACAGGGGAACGCCAGGGCCAAGAAGTGGTAGTGGGTGGGTAGGGGAGCAGGGCAGGGGACTTTCAGGATAGTATTTGAAATGTAAATGAAGAAAATATCTAATAAAAAATTGAAAAAAAAACCCTTGTTCTTATGTGTTTTACATACTTGTATATCAAGGAAATTTGTATATAGCATCATCTCCCCATTTATTCCTTTGCAGAAATGTTCCTAACATTGCAGTTAGACTTAGTGTATGATAGTAAAATGTTTAAATTTAGCACCATGTATTTCTATGGCTAAAAATTTTTTTAGAGTGGGACAATGATGGTGCACGCCTTTAATCCCATGTGGGAGGCAGAGGCAGGCAGATCTAAGATCAAGGCCAGCCTGATCTACAGAGAGTTCCAGGACAACCAGGACTACACAGAGAAACCCTGTCTAAAAAAAAAAAAAAAAAAAAAAAACCAAACTTTTTTTTAATGAATACTGGGGTTTTTGTCAGCATGTATGTCTGTGTACCATGGGCATATCTGGTACCCAGGGAGGCCAGAAGAGCATTTGAGATCCCCTGGGACTGGAGTTAGAGATGTTTATGAATGAGCCTCTATGTGTGTCCTGAGACTAATGAGGATCCTCTGAAGAAGAGTCAAGAGTCTTATGTACTAACATCTCTCCAGCCCCCAAGGTGGGTTTTTTGTTTTTTAAAGTAAGGTTTTCTTTAATGAGTGTTTTACCTGTATGTAAGAGCATCATATATGTACAGTGCTTGTGGATGCCAGAAAAGGGCAACAGACCTGGACGTGATGTTGTTAGCGCCTATGTGGGGGCTGAAAACCAAGGCCAAGACTTTTATAAGAGCAACAAGTGTTTTTATCCACTGAGTTATCCCTCCATCCCCAAATTTATAGTTTTTTAGGATGAATTATTTTCAGTCTTTTAAAGAACATGAATATTATTACATCAAGTAAAATTATCTGGACCAATGATATGATTCAGTGAATAAAGGTGCTTGCCACCAAGCTTGATGACCTGATCTCCATCCCTTGGGACCCAAATGGCAGAAGGTGGTAACTGAATCCCAGTTGTCCTCAGCTCTACAAATGTATTTTACGTATGAGTATGTTTATACACACAAACAATGAATAAAAGTTAAAAACCAAAACTTTATATGGCAGTACAATTTGAAGAACAGTGGAAACTTAGTTGAATTGCTCTGTTCCTATTGCTGTGAGCAGGCTCTTTGGAACCTCTCCAAAGAGGTGGGTACCCCCTACTCCTGAAGCTGCAGTGATGATACTTAAAAATTAAATAATGTTTTGGAATTAGTTTTCCAGATTATTTTCACTGACTTTTCGATGTTTTACATTATACTAAAGGACAATAGGAAAGTATACCTGAAATAGATCATGGAAAATGGATGACTGACAACAGTGTGCTTTTCTTTCATAGGCTGGAGCTGGGAAGAGTTTCCTTTGTAAGTGCTCCTTTATTGAGGTCTACAATGAGCAGATATATGACCTCCTGGACTCAGCATCAGTTGGACTGTATTTAAGAGAGCACATAAAGAAGGGAGTCTTCGTGGTTGGTGCAGTGGAGCAGGTGGTGACCTCAGCTGCTGAAACCTATCAGGTACCCTGCCATGAGATATGTTTGATGTTTAGGCAATAAAAATGCTATGAAAGGCCGGGCAGTGGTGGTGCACGCCTTTAATCCCAGCACTTGGGAGGCAGAGGTAGGTGGATTTCTGAGTTCGAGGCTAGCCTGGTCTACAGAGTGAGTTCCAGGACAGCCAGGCTACACAGAGAAACCCTGTCTCAAAAAACCAAAAGAAAAAAAAAAAAGCTATGAAAGTATCCTTATGTCAAAGAATCAAGATTGAGATGCTAAAAAAGTTTCATGAAGGCACAGCACAAACTTCTTGAGAACTAAAGAGAAAAGGATGTGGCAATATTTTCTAGATTTCTCATTAGTTAAACTCAAATTTTGGGCTAGACTTGGGGGTTATATACCTGTGCTCCCAGAACGTGGGATGGTGAGGCAGGAAGAATTGTGAGTTTGAGATCCACCTTGGCTACATGGTAAAACTCTTATCTCACAAAAAGATTGGGGGGGGGGGTGCTGATTGATTTTGCCATGCTTTGATTGTAGTGTGTAGTGTGTGGTTTTGTCTACATCGCTCTGTGTTCCTGGCTGTTCATATGTACGCACCCACCCAGGAGCTATCTCAGATCTGCAGCTAAAAGACACACACACATTAGCTCATTTTTAAACTGGCTTATTGACTCTGTGGCTGGGCTCTGCTAAGCCTTCTGCATTTATCATGCCCTTACCACCTTTACTCCTAGCTCAACCCCTCTAACTGCCTTCAACTCAGTTGCCTGAAGCCCATTGGTCTTGTTGCCCAAGATGCTTTCGGACCACTTTCCCTTCTCACCTACGTTTTGGAAGATCTTCTCTGTAGCTCCAAATTTGTCACGTTTCTTTCCCCCAAGTATCTTCACTTTCTTCCTTTCCCTAGCCTGCTACCCCCTACCGCCACCCCCGATGTTGTCCACTCACATCTTTATTGATAGATCAAAAACTAATTGGGGGCCAGGGCCTTCAATATCAATAAATGCAGCATAAATCAAAGCATCAGAACCACTCCCCTACATTTGATGGTATTTATTGTAATAACACAATGTAAAAGGCATTCTGAGGAAGAGAACTCAGCACCTGCTGCTCTGTGAGCTCCCTGTACAAGGCCCTCTTGAAAACACTGAATTCTTTTATAGTTACACCTTGTAAATAGTAGACTCAGAGTTTGAACTCTGGCTTGTTTGAGAGCCTGTGATCTAAACCTTGATACTTTTTCTTGTCTGAATGGAAAGAAAAAAATCTTTGCAGGGAGAAAGCTGCCCAAACATTAGACTAAAGATGATTTGAGATTTCTTTAGAATATTTATTATCTAAACTAAAGAATGGGATTCACATCTATAGTCACAGTACTTGGGAGGTAGAAGCAGCAAGATCAAAGCCAGCTTGAATTTTATGCAGTGAGTTCCAGGCCAAACTGGCATACACTGTCTCTTTCTGTGACATGAAGAGGGAAAAAAGATAATTTTTTGATATTATTCTTAATAGGTCTACCAATTTTGGTATCTAAATATATACTTCTTAGAACTTGTGATTACATCGCTTCTCAGCCTTTTGGCTAAGATCAAGTATAGAACTTGTGATTATATAAATTCTCACAAAGCTAGATAATAGGCCCCTATTCTATATGGAAACCACTCTGTGGTGAAAGGTGGATAATTACCTATGTGTTATTATATTGTATTATGTTATGTTTTGAATTTGCCTTGGGTGTACCTCTTGTGGCTTCGTGTAACAGTTTCCTTTTCCCAAGGTCTTATCTAGAGGCTGGAGGAACAGGCGTGTAGCATCAACATCTATGAACAGAGAGTCTTCTAGATCTCATGCAGTCTTTACAATCACAATAGAATCAATGGAGAAAAGCAGTGAGACCGTGAACATTCGGACCTCCTTACTCAACCTGGTGGACTTAGCAGGATCTGAGAGGCAGAAAGACACCCATGCAGAAGGGACGAGGCTGAAGGTAGGGATGCAAGCATGGCCTCTTCTTACTCAGTGGGAACTTTACTGAAAAGTCAGTGCTGCGCCCTGTGGGGAGAGGACGTCAGAAGAAATAAGAGTGATTCCTGCTGGGCTGGAGAGATGGCTCAGTAGTTAAGAGCACTGCTCTTCTAGAGGTCCTGAGTTCAATTCCCAGCAACCACATGGTGGCTCATGACCATCTGTAATGGGATCTGATGCCTTCTGGTGTGTCTGAAGACAGCTACAGAGTACTCATATAAAATAAAAAATTAAAAAAAAAGAGTGGTTCCTGCTAAGAAGGAACAAAGATTTTATGAGATTATGGCAGGAAGCAGAAATGGGTAGGAGTCTATCCCTGTCAGGAGCAAGAGTGGCTACTTTTGGCCTTGAGGGAACAAAGAAAGGATCTGTGGAGTGGTCCGTTGGAAGGATGTCTTTAATAGTATTTGTCTCATAGAAACCAGGGTTTGGTTCTGGAAAGAGGAACAGAGAACACCTACCCTGCAGAGTGATATCTCAAGGTTTGTTGGGCCTTGTAAAGCAACTATGCATTAAGTATTTCATTGTGCATCAGTAGATTGATCAGTTATAGAGCAAGAAAGCCCAGGTCAATTAGGACCATGAGTGCCAGGCCACATTTGTTCTCAGCTTTCTATACCCTGGAAAACATTTAAAAGTTTGGAGCTAGTGTGTGGCTTCCTGTAGAAGGACTATATTATAAACAAGTAGATAGATTACTACTACTCCTGAATCTACTCTCTGAATTTTACTTCTTCCATAGAATCAAATGTGGCATAGCATTCTCTCTCACTGTTGGTCAGCAGCAGCAAGCTGGGGCTCCAGAAAGCATGAGACGTTACTGACTGGAATGTAGAATCTGATCTACTCCTGCCAGAATCAGAGGGGAGGAGCTAACAAGAAAGGAGAGCAGTCATGTATAATCCTTGATGTGGGAAGGCACATAACCTGAGCTATGAGCAGTGGGGAAGAAATTCATTGTGATGTGTACTGTCAATATATATCTAAGTGTTGACATTGAAATATGTACAAGATATGCAGTTGAGGAATGTGACCTAAAAGATGAATCAGATGTGGAAGAGAGATTTGAGCCTGCTGAGCTTACAGTCAGCAAAAGGCTCATGTCTCTGTCAAGAAGGAAACGTGCTTGTACAGGGTCCCCTTGACTTCTAGTGGTGTTACCTCCAAAGAAATCTGATTAAGCTGAAATATCATAAACCAGAAGTGCATTCAATATATCTAAGCTGACAAACATTTCAGTCAGTAACGTCTCATGCTTTCTGGAGCTCTAGCTTGCTGCTGCTGACCAACAGTGAGAGAGAATGCTATGCCACATTTGATTCTGTGGAAGAACTAAATTCAGATCCCAAGTACAGTTTGTAGTGCACTTGGACTTTTACAGCACTCTGAGTTAGAGTGTACAGGAAACAGGAAGAGGGATAACTGAGCATGCTGTCCTTGCTTACAAGTTCACTTTTACTTTGAGTCTCCTTCGCTTTTCCATCACAGATTGTCGCCTTGCTACTTAAATTTAAGCTCAGAACACCAAAGAGTGACATTGCACCTATTTATGCTTTCTCCTAATTCCTTAGGAAGCAGGTAACATAAACCGATCACTGAGCTGCCTGGGCCAAGTCATCACTGCCCTTGTTGATGTGGGTAATGGAAAACAGAGGCATATCTGCTACAGAGACTCCAAACTTACCTTCTTACTTCGGGTAAAGCTGATCACTGGTTCCTGCCATTATGGTTACTGGGACTGACAGTGGAAGTGTTTCTGAGTCTTTATTATTTTCTGAAAAAGATCTTAGGATTTACAATCGAAAAACATATACCATTGATATCATTAAACAGGACTCCCTTGGTGGCAATGCCAAAACAGCCATAATTGCAAATGTTCATCCAGGATCCAGGTGTTTTGGGGAAACACTGTCAACACTTAATTTTGCTCAAAGAGCCAAGCTGATTAAAAACAAGGTAAAATACACCTCTAGCATTGTATTTTGTATTTATTCATTTATTTGTTTGATTGATTGCTTATTTATTTATTTATTTATTTATTTATTTATATTAGGGCTATATAGCACAGGGTAGTCATAAAGTTGGCATGTGTCCTGCCTCAGCCTCCTGAGTTTGGAGTAACAGCATGCAGCACCTTACCCTGTTTATGCTTTGCAGCCTTATGTCATTTGAACCTCCAGGTTTGTCTTGTGGTTGTTATGGTTTTGCTGTCTGCTTGTTTTTAAGGCAATTTTCCTTTTGTTGTTGGATGGGAGAATAATAAGCTATACAAGCAGAGTTGGTATGTTTTTCGTGCATGCACATCAGCTTGCATACATGTGTCTGCCCTGAACCCATATGTAATATATATGGTAGCAAGGAATAATGCTATGAAAGTCACTTAATAATAATGAAATTTGCCTTTTAAGTTGTGTACATCTTTGCATATTCCTCATTTTATTTTATATATAAGTCATCTATTTAATAGTGGTATATACCTCTCGTCAGGAAGCTTTTCTTATAAAGTACTAGTTGATAAACCACTTAATGCTTCTTTTTTTTTTTTTTTTTTTTTAAAGATTTATTTTATTTATTATATGTAAGTACACTATAGCTGTCTTCAGATACTCCAGAAGAGGGAGCCAGATCTTGTTACGGATGGTTGTGAGCCACCATGTGGTTGCTGGGATTTGAACTTATCACCTTTGGAAGAGCAGTCGGGTGCTCTTACCCGCTGAGCCATCTCACCAGCCCCCACTTAATGCTTCTTGTACGATATGGTCCATTTCAACTACTCAGGTCTGTCTTTGCTATAAGAAAGCAGTCATAGACAGTATGTGAACAATAGCATTTGCTGTGTCCACTGTTAGCATTTTGTCTAAGCTCCACCCCACAGTTACCTGGCAATAGCCAGGTATACCTGACTAATTATAAAAGGGGCTGCTTGCTCCCTTTCCTCTCTCTTGCCTTTTTGCTTTTGCTCTGTCCTCTCTCCCCTTCCTCATCTCTCCTCATTTCCCTCCCCCACCCCCGTCTCTCCACGTGCTCATGGCTGGCTCGCTCTCTCTCTCTCTCTCTCTCTCTCTCTCTCTCTCTCTCGCTCTCTCTCCTCCATGCCCTGAATAAACTCTATTCTATACTATACCGTCATGTGGCTGGTACCTCAGGGGGAAGGGATGCCTCAGCATGGGCCCTTGGAGGCACCCCCTCCCCTACCCCTGACTGCACATCCACCAGGCACATTCCTTCTCTCTTCATTTTTATAAAACACAGCACCCAACAAAGCAAAGTCCATATTTGCCTATACATAGCACTTTACCAATACCTAGTACACACTGTCAGAAGACCAACAAGAGTTGGTTTCAGACAAAACAACTGTGCCATGAATTGGTAGATTCATTCTTTCCTTTTTAAAGGGAAAAAATGGGCATCATATATTATACCCAGTTCATCTAGCAGAATGAAGCAGGCTGCCTGCGTTGCTCCTCCCACTGGATAAGTGAGAACAACATAGGTCTCATCTTTTCCTTATTTTTTTGGGTACCATCCACTGTTTACATGAATGTTAACAATATGAAGAGGAAACATCAGGAGAACTTCCTGACTTAGTCTTGACTTACCAGAAGGCTTTCAAGAGTAGAACCATATTAATGATTGCATTTATGGTGTCACTGATATAATAGTGATGTCAGAATGCCTCATAATGAGGCTGGCCATATGAATCAGAAGCAATTGGAAAGTACTTTTAAACATCTGAACAACAAAACCAACATCTTTGTACTAGCTGCTCCCAATGGTAAGTTCTGTTCAGCCTGTCAGCCTGTTAAGTGGAAAGTGCTAAGGTCTCTGGGACTTGTTTAAAAATCAACTGTTAAAAAAAAAAAAAAAAAAATCAACTGTTAATATTTCCAGGTGGGCAGGCTGAACTTAAGACAAGAACACAGAGGACTTGGTTTGTCACAAGAGGTTTTTCCTCGCTGAAATAGTTGAGTATTTCATAGCTGGGCCTCCAGTCTGTCTGGTGCTTAGCTGTTGTCATTTGTTATTACCCTTTAGTTATATGAGTCTTTTTAAAAATCATCTAATTAATAAACTTTATCTTTCATTGTTTTTGTTTTTTATGACAGGATTTCTGTGTGTAGCCTTGACTTTCCTTAGAGCTCACTAGGTAGACCAGGCTGGTCTAGCCACAAACTCACAAAGATCCTCCTGTCTCTGCCTCCTGAGAGACTATAAGCATACACCACCACCGCCCAGCAATAAACCACTTCTAAAGCAGCTTTAGATATATAGCAAAACTGAACAATAAGTACGTAATGATTCCATGGCATCCCTGTCTCCTCATGTGTGCCACCATGTCTACTACTCACATCCCATGCCACAGTGATGCCTTTGCTAGTGGCCTTTTTTTTTTTTTTTCTTTTTAAGAGGTTGTGTTAAACAGGGCATCTTTAAGAAATGGAAGACACCATTTATTTACATGGTGATAGCATTTGTTTGAAGCCATTTAAATAAGAACATTATTTTAAGAAAGTGAAGATAACATTTATTACTTTGATAGAACAGAAATGGACTCTGAAATCAATCCCTGCTTACGGGCCAGCTATAGAAACATAAAGTGCCTCTCACTGAAGAGGATGGTTGTCAGAAGCCATCCAGGAAAGGCTATGTTTTTCAAGTCGGCCTACCGTTTTGCATGGCTGAGATGGGTGCGTTCTGAGAGACAAGGTCCTCAGAGACTTCATCCCAGTATTGCCTCTCACTGCTGATCTGCCGTTCCTGTCACTATTACACAGCCTAATGATTTCTGGGCAAATTTCCTGTAAAACAACATGAAGATGAACGCTCATGAATTAATGCTAGATGAATTAATTATAGCATTTAAGGAGATGTTCTTAGTTGTTTTTCCAGAGTGATATAATAAAGAATCAAGAAAGCTGGGCGTGGTGGCGCACGCCTTTAATCCCAGCACTCGGGAGGCAGAGGCAGGCGGATTTCTGAGTTCGAGGCCAGCCTGGTCTACAAAGTGAATACCAGGACAGCCAGGGCTACACAGAGAAACCCTGTCTCAAAAAACCAAAAAAAAAAAAAGAATCAAGAACAGGATATGCCCCTTTCTTATAGAATAGTAAGTAAAGGCTGCATAGTAAGGAGTACAATAAGCTTTCATAATTGCACTACAAGAGAAATAGGCTTGAGACAGATTTGTGATCAAAGGAAAATATTCTAGGTCAGGTCTAAGAATGAGGCCACAGGTGTGCACTATGATAAAGCAAGGCTATGTGCAGCATTGAACTTATAATGAACTTATAGAATGATGAAACACTGCTTTGAACTTACTATGAACATCTTCTGTAACTCACCTTTTGTGTAACATTTCATCTATGAGGTAATATTATAAGGAACTTTTGTCTAAGAAGGTATAAAAATGCCAGAGAAAAGTAGAATGTGGCTTTTGTGTATGTGTGTGTGTGTGTCTGTCTGTCTGTCTGTACATAGTACATGTGTAGGTATATGTGTATGTATATATGTATGCATGAACAGTTGTGGAATTGACAAAATAGGTCAGGTCTGGCCAAAGTGTTTATTTGTGTGTGTCTATGTCTGTGTGTGCGCCTGACTTTCTTCCTTTTTTTCCTTTTTTCTCTGACTTGCAGAGAGTTAACAAACTCCTAGCCTCTTACCTGGCCATAGATGCGCCATTGAGCCAGAGAGAAAAGAGCTCAGATAACTAAGCTTTTTTTTTTTTATCCCCTGCTTCAATCAGAAGGAGTTAAATTGCCAGAAGCCAGCGGCTTTTGGCCACAGAATAGCAAAGAGTTAAAGAAGGTAGAAATTGCCAGAGGTAAAGCAGCTTTGGCCACAGTTGCCACCTCCATCCATACCTTATGTCAGCGCCTTCCTCAGTTCCTGGATGCTGGGCTTGGCCCTGCCAGGTGGTTTATGCTCAGCTAGTCTTGTTGTGGATTGTGAGACAAGAGGACCATGCCGCCAGACAAAAGAACTGGTAAGGTTGAAACAGGTTTAGCAGCCTAGGGAATCTCAGAATTGAGAATGGTAGGCGTGGAACCAGCTCTCTGCTAAGCTATACTTGTCCTGGAACATGTAACCATGATACCCCACTGAGAAGACCATGACAGTTGGTAGCATAAAAACTTGGAGGTCTCTGTGCTAATGAGGTATCTAGATAGGACTTATGTGTTTAGGCAATGAGCTTCCCTTCCTGGGTATTCTTCCCTGCAAAAGGAATTTAATCCCAGGTTCACCCTGAGTAAGACATAAATTCACATCTACCATAAAATAACGCAGTTTGGACAAGCAAGGACCGTCTCCTTCATCAAGGATCACCAAATAGGAGAGGCCATGCCTACATCTGGAGAAGGCCTTCTCCTTTTCAGCCCTTCTATAATCTTGGCATGCACTCAGAACCAAACCAGATTCTGACCTGTCTAGGAGTCAGCCATCCCCTTCCTGCCTAGCTTGTAGGCGAAGCACAGACTCCTGTCCCCTTTCTCAACTCCCTGAGGTCCTTAGTGGTGTCTGGGTACACAGGAGATTGTAAACCATGGCATCTGTCCCAGATCTTGATATTTCTTACCCAGAAGAACACAGTCTGGGAACCCTTATCACGGACTGTGTTCTGCCTCCCCTGAGCAGCTTGCCAGTGGTGCGGCAGCGAGGAGGCAGGTACACAGCCCGACGGCATCATGCCCTTTCTTTTTGTTGTTTTTTTTTGTTTTGTTTTTTCGAGACAGGGTTTCTCTGTGTAGCCCTGGCTGTCCTGGAACTCACTTTGTAGACCAGGCTGGCCTCGAACTCAGAAATCCACCTGCCTCTGCCTCCCGAGTGCTGGGATTAAAGGCGTGTGCCACCACTGCCCAGCAATCGTACCCTTTCAAGCCAGAGTTTTTTTTTACCAAAGGCTGATGGACAGAGAGGAAGTAGTCTTGCTGAGGTGTTTGAAAGAGAATAAATGTTCATAAATGTCAGGATGTTACACTCAGATCTGAAGCAAGGTGACCTGGCCTAAGATAGGACTGATTGAGTGGAGAGGATGAGTGGGAGGAGGGGCTGGCAGGCAGAAGAGAGCAGCTATGTGCTTGGGCTCTGACTGTGGTTATGTAGGCACAGGAAGAAGGAACTTGCTGCCCACTTCAGCATGCTATTTTAGTGGCTGGTTTGCTGTTGGTCAGATTGATGTATAGTTTTGTTTGGTTTTCCACGTTTCCGCTCATACCAAACAAATGAAAAAGCAGGATCATACAACTTGAAAGGTGGTCTTTCAGTGCTTTATTAATTCTTGTCTAGGCTGTGGTGAATGAAGACACCCAAGGAAATGTCAGCCAGCTGCAAGCTGAAGTGAAGAGACTCAAAGAACAGCTGTCTCAATTTACTTCTGGGCAGACAAGACCAGAAAGCTTATTGGCCAGAGGTAGGCTGAACTCATTGTCCTGCTTCCTTGGAAAGACTTCATGGCAATGTTATGTCAGGAGCTCCTACTGTTAGACAGATAGATGGTCAACATCAATGAAGCTTTCCCATCTTCTCACACCCACTCTTCTTACACGTGGAGAAGGGTGGTGCTTTGTCTGAATCAGATGGTATCTGAGGTGCAGTGAGAAGGAGATTCACAATAATTTTGAGTAATTCCTCTCCTAATAAGTGCTAAAAAGAAACATAAATACATTTCATTAGGTCACACCCAACTTTCTGCCTTAGCATATAATCAACATGTTTGTGAGATTGAACAGGAAATGTTTCTTCAAAAATAGTTTGTAGGAGCCAGGCGTGGTGGCACACGCCTTTAATCCCAGCACTCGGGAGGCAGAGGCAGGCGGATTTCTGAGTTCGAGACCAGCCTGGTCTACAAAGTGAGTTCCAGGACAGCTAGGGCTATACAGAGAAACCCTGTCTCGAAAAACCAAAAAAAAAAAAAATAGTTTGTAGGATTGAGAGCCATAAAATGTAAGAGCAGCAACAAAAGCAAACACAGAACTGGGGCTAGGAAAGTGTCTCGGTAGGAGACGCACTGCCTGGCCTATGGGAGACCCTAGGGGTGGTTTCCAGTAATACACAAAACCAAACCAATAAGCAACAAACAACAGTATGTATTGTACTGAACATAGTCTATAACCTGACTCCAGAACTCAGGAAGCTGACGCAAGAACTAGAACTAGCCAACCTAGAACTGTTAGACAGCCTAGTATTTCTGTAGAGTGACTGACTGAGACACTGTCAATAAATAAGCTTTCATTGGCACACTTGGGTCTCCTCTTTGTTCCTTATAGACTCATTTCTAGCTCTGGTGTCTCATGTTTATAAGTCCAGCATTGGGGAGAATTGCGGCAGAAGTGTCATAAATTTGATACCAATCTAGGCTATAATTTTTAAAATAATTTATATATTTATATACATTGATGTTTTGTCTGTGTGGTGGTGTTGGATTCCCTGGAACAGGAGTTATAGACAGATGCCATTTTGGCACTGGGAAGTGATCCCAGTCCTTTGGAAAAGCAGGAAGTGCTCTTAACCACTGAGCCATCTCTCCAGCCCCAGCTACAGTTTTAAAAACAAAACATTTCTGTTTCTTTCAACAAATATGTTTGTGCTAAGTAAATACAGAGAAATGTCTTGTTTTCTTCATAGAACAGCCAATTTGCTAAGTAATAAGTAAGTTAATGTGAAATTGATAATCAGTCGTGAGATTCTGTTCCTTAGGATAGTTGGTAAGAATAAAGACTGTTGTAGTTTTGAAAAATGAGCATATTTCTTCTTTTCCCCTTTTAGATAAAGAGAAGTCTAATTACATAGAATATTTCCTGGAAGCAATGTTATTCTTTAAGAAATCTGAACAGGAAAAGAAGGTAGGAAATTGAATTAGGAAAAGGGATTCATACTTTTTGTTGTTGTTGTTGTTGTTGTTGTTGTTTTATTCAGAACATCTTGTACTTTAATGTTGTGGTTGATTTTCATTACTTCAGTGAGTGAAACATAGTAACAGGTGTATAAGGAAAAGGCTTTCAAAAGTCTTGCCTTTGAGTTTAGACTTAGTACTCTCTGCTGGGTTTATGAGAATGTAGAGAAGCTGAATAATTTTTCATGTCTAACAGCATCCTGAATTTCTTAAGTCTCTAATAGAAAAAATTACCCAACTAGAAGATCTCACTCTCAAAAAGGAAAAATTTATTCAGTCTAATAAAATGATTGTGAAGTTCCGGGAGGACCAAATCATGCGTCTAGAGAGACTCCAGAAGGAGGGTCGAGGAAGCTTCCTGCCGGAGGAGCAGGATCGCCTGTTGTCAGAACTGAGGGACGAGATCCAGACGCTTCGAGAGCATGTGAGTGCAGCTACCTCTGTGTTTCTAGGAGGAAGCTTTAGAGTGTGGCCAGTGTTCACCATCTAAAGTGTGTACAGAGTGTTTACCAGGAGTGGTTCTGCGATACAGTGGAAAGACAGCACTTTAAGTCAGTTTGACTGGTAGTATATGCTGCAATTCTTTTCCCCTTTCCCAAGTATGAAGCTGAAGACAAAAAAATAGACCAGCAATTCGTACTCTGCCCACGGACCTGTGCTCTGCAGCAGTTGTGGTTTTATCAGACCAGTCTCCGGACAGTGGAGCATTTGAAGTTCTTGTTTCTTTCTTTTTCATAGAGAGAGTGAGTAGGTAAATTTGAAAATGGAAATAATCTTTTTTTGTATCCAGTGTTTAATACGTGTCCCATCAGTGGGGCGTTTTGTTTACTTTCTACATTTTGCTGGTTAATGTATTTTGAGGGCAGTTCAGTCTTAGTAGTCAGACATTTTCCTACTCTCCCCCTTTTTAAAGATTTATTTATTTGTATTTAATGTGTATGGGTGTTTTGCTTTATGTATATCTGTGAGTGCCTAGTGCCCAAGGAAGCCAGTAGAGAGCGTTGGATCTCCTGGAACTGGGGTTACAGCTTTGTCGGTACTGGGAGTTAAACCCAAGTTCTCTGAAAAAGCAGTCAGTGTTTTTAGCTGCTGAGCCATTTCTTCATCCACTTTATCCATCTTTCCTTTCCTTTCCTTTCCTTTCCTTTCCTTTCCTTTCCTTTCCTTTCCTTTCCTTTCCTTTCCTTTCCTTTCCTTTCTTTCCTTTCCTTTCCTTTCCTTTCCTTTCCTTCCTTCCTTCCTTCCTTCCTTCCTTCCTTCCTTCCTTCCTTCCTTCCTTTCTGTGCTGAGGATCAAACCCAGAGCCTTTTTCATGCTAGGTTCTTGCTGTGTCTCTGAGTTATATCCTCAAGTATGTTAATTTAGCCATTTCTTTGTGTGAAGAGTTACACACTTGTGGCTGGGTGCCCTATGTGGCTTGGGTGGAAGTTGCAAGCAAAGTAACATAAACACATTTTGATAAACCCAGCACTGCCAAGTCCCTTTCTATGAAGACTGTAGCAGAGTACAACCAGGATTGCTGTGGCCTAGAATTTCTGAATGCCTTTTGGAGAGACCAATTCACTTAGGAAAATGTGTAAATACATGAAGTATGCAATTTCTCAATGTCACAGGTGGAACACCATCCTAGACTTGCAAAGTATGCTATGGAAAACCATTCCCTCAGGGAAGAGAATAGAAGACTGAAGTTATTAGCACCCGTGAAAAGAGCCCATGAAATCGATGCCCAGTCTATTGCAAGACTAGAAAAGGCTTTCTCTGAAGTGTCTAGCACAGAGACAAATGACAAAGGTAAGAAGTGATTGTTGTGAAAAGGGGTTGGAGCAATGACTTCAGTACGTAAAAGCCTGCCTGCTCTTCCAGAAGACGCAAGTTCAATTCCCAGCACCCATGTCAGAGTTCCATTTTGATGAGGGATCTAATGCTCTTTTTCTGGCTTCCTTGGGTACCAGGCATACATGTGGTGCATAGACATACATGCAGAAAAAATAACTATGTACATAGGACAAAAATAAATCTAAAAGAATTAATCTGTAGGACAGGAAAGATAATGTCAGTAAGGTTCTTGCTTATATAAACATGAGGCCCTGAGTTTCTAGAACTCTACTTAAAAATGTAGACTTTTACTTGTAATCCTAGCACTGGGGAACTGGGGAGGCTTTGACAGGTTGATCCTGGGATTCTCTGGCTGACCAGCCTACTCTATTAGGAAAACTCTTAAGCCAATCAGGTGAATCCTATGAAAAACCTCTGAGGCTAGTTTCTGGCCTTCCCATAACTCATAACTCTGTACACCACAAATACACAGAGAAAGAGGAAGGAACATTTATTCAGGGTGTGCATGTGCTGCACACCTGAAATCCAAGCACTTAGTAGGCTGAGGGATAGTCATTTTTGGGATAACCTGGACTATGAAATGAGGCCCACTCCCACCTCAGAAAACAAACCAAAACGAAAAAAGAATTCAAAGCAGAGCTAGCTCTAGCTGGGTGATTTAGTGCAGCATGCTGTTCTTTCAGAGGGCTTGAGTCTGGTTCCCCACACATGTTAGGTAGGCAGCTAACATCTCTTGTAACTCCAGCTTCAGGGGCTCTTTTGGGGCACCTGCACTCACATGCACACACCTACACACAGGCATACACACATATATACATAATTTTTAAAAATTATTTTTTTTTTAAATTCAGAGCCACCAAAACAAAAAACAAAAAAACTATCCCAAAGAAGAAAAAGAAACATTTGCAGTATCTTATGGTTAGTTAGCCTTTTTAACCTGATGGGCTAATTTATTGCAATTAAATGTATTTTTTTAATGAAATAAGTTATTTTTATTTATTGTATTTTATTTATATGAGTACACTGTAGTTGTCTTCAGACACACCAGGAGAGGGCATCAGATCCCATTACAGATAGTGTGAGCCATCATGTGGTTGCTGGGAATTGAACTTAGGGCCTCTGGAAGATAAGTCAATGCTCTTAACTGTTAAGCCATTTCTCCAGCCTTTTCTATATTTCTTTATATTTTAAAAATAATTTTTAAAGTTTTTTTTCCCCACATCACAAGGTAATAAATAGTTCAGCTAATTGCTATACCAAGGAAAGGCCTTAATATATCTTTTTTGTTTTAGTGATAGCTTTTTTTTTTGGTAAAAGATTTATTCAGATATTTTTATATATGATCTTAGTAAAAAAGCTGAAATTGATAGATATCAACGTTTATCCTGTGTGTTAGCTTTCCATTGCTGTGACAGATTATCTGAAAAAAGAAATCAACATGCAGGGTGATTTGTTTGGTTTAAGGTTTCAGAGGATTTGGTCCATACTTGGCCAGCTCCATTAAGTTCATGTCTGAGGTTAGCAGAACTTTATATCAGGTAACACAAGAGCGTCTCAGTTCATAGATGAGAAAGTGGGGAGAGAGTGGGGTAGGACACTCCTTCAGAGCACACTCCTATGACTTGCTTCTTCTTCCCGACAGCCCAGGAGCCTATAAATTCATCAGGGTTAAGCACGGGTCAGAATCACCCATGAGAACAGTTCCACTGCACATAAGCCTGCAGGGACATTTTAAATTCAAATCATAATGGAATTTTCATGTTTAAAGTATAGGACATTTCAAGTTTTTTACTACTCAAACATAAATAAATAGTTGAAGTATTTGTCAGTTTGGCTAATGTCAGTCCAATCTGAGAGATGTCCACGGGTCAAATCCAGGTTTCACTAGTGTTTGGTTCTGGTATTGTGATTATACTGTACATGCTCTGTAGTGATACATTATTTTCATAATTATTATATGAAAAGTGCCTTAGTTGGTACTAAGTCTAAAACTTTGTGGGGACGGTGTAGCACTTACTGCTGTGAGTGCTCTGAGATTTGGTAACATACTCTGTGTGCTCCGTTCTCAGAGACAGCATTTACTGCTCCTCTATCACACTCATACAAGACAGGGTCTCTGTGGAACTTTGGCTGTCCTGGAACTCACAGAGATCTGCCTGCCTCAAGGCATGCACTACCACTGTTTAGCTCTTTGTTTCTTTTTAAGTTAAGAAAATATTAATGTATATTCTGAAATGTTTGCCTCTTTGCTTTCTTATTTTATTTCTTTTTGTAGTACTGGGGATCAAACTCAAGGTTGGGTTTCAGATGCTAAGCAGCCACTCTGCCACTGACCTCTTCCCCTAGTCCCTTCTCAGTCACTCTGTCTGTCTGTCCCATCTATCCGTCTTTCCATACATCTTTGTTTCTTGATTTTTTTCAAGGCTGGGTTTCTCTGTGTAGCCCTAGCTATTCTGGAAGTCAGAGATCTGCCTGCCTCTGCCTCTGCCTCTGCCTCTGAGTGCTGCTTTGGTTGGATGTTGTTTGGTTTGGTTTTGTCTTGCCTTATACATTTTCTAAACCTTCTATTATTCAGTTGTGAATTAGTTAGAAAAAAAAAATTCACAATATTTGGGTGTGGATAAATCAAGATTTTATATGCAAAGTTAGAATTATGCTTGTTAATCAGTTTTTTCTTCAAAATTATTGTTCACAATGGCTACTAGTTTCAATTTTCACAAGTTCTCCATCTAGCACCAAGCATGGTGCTCATTAATCTCTGTTAGCTCTTCACCCTCGGGAACAGTGTGTTTCCCTAACTACACTTCTCCATCCTGTGGTCTTTGCTCCTTGAACACAACTCTCACTAACCTCTGTGTACACTGTCTCCCAGAATGTCCTGTGAATCTGTATCCTAACATTTCTCGCACTCACCCTCCTCCTGTCCATTTCTTTCTTATCCTCCTGCCTCAGACTGTACCTGGAGGAGAGCTTGGAAAAGAGTCTTGTCATTTCTGTCTTTCAAAGACTGGAGTGGTTTCCTTCTTAACAGGCCTGCAAGGATTTTCTCCCAAAGCACTAAAAGAATCAAGTTTCTTCATGAACACCGAGAAGTTAAAAGCACAACTCCTGCAAATTCAGACAGAACTGAATAATTCAAAGCAAGAATATGAAGAATTCAAAGAATTAACTCGGTAAAGTATAAATAAATACACATGCTCACCTGTTTTCCTAATATTTTAATGTTAATGATAGATAACTTGGCATGTTACTTTAAATATAAACCTTTCTAGCAACTAATTTGTTTTTTTCTATGGAAATACTTTTTTTCTTGTATCTCTTCACTATATATATAGCTGACAGTAGAGCATGCAGATATTTATATATTTGCAGTAGATCATGTAGATACTTATATATCTGCAGTGGACCATGCAGATGTTTTATCCAGTGCTCATTTGTTGAGTGTCAATTGAATTTGCTGAGTAAGTTCATCTCATTACCAATTAAAATCACAGTTACAGACTAAATCAAGATTTTTTTTTTTTAGAAATTAAAGACTTTTTAATACTCCTATTTGATGCTCCTTGTATAAAAAGATAAACTATATTGATAGTATAACCAAGGTTAATCCTAACCTGACAGCATATTGACTTGAATTTGAGCTCTACAATTTACTAATTAAATACCTTTAATAATCATCAATCTGTGAGCCCTGATTTACATGCCTGGAAAATGAAGGTAATGATTTGGGAAGTATTTCTGACTCAAAAGCCAAATCACATGAGAGCATAAACTGTAATGTACTTACAAAATGTTTAACATAACATTCCTTACTACCTGAAGGTACTAAGTTTTAACAATGTCTATCAGGAAAAAGCAGCTGGAGTTAGAATCAGAGCTTCAGTCTTTGCAAAAAGCAAACCTCAATCTTGAAAACCTGTTGGAGGCAACAAAAGCCTGCAGACGCCAGGAGGTTTCCCAGCTGAGTAAACTCCACGCTGAGACACTCAAGGTAGGCATCTGGAGGGGCATCTGCTTACATTGGAACAGTCTCTTTTATTAATAAAAGTTATTTCCAAACACAGATTCTGCAATACTTCCCTAGTATTCTGAAAGACTCCGGGGCAAAGTCAAGGAGGAGTAATAAAACATTTGGGATCAAATTCTGTTTTGTCATTAACTTTAGACAGTGCTTCCTAACATCTCAACTTTTTTCTTTTAATTCTCTCTCTCTTTTTTTTTTTTCCTTCTTTTCTTTGAGACAGGGTCTCAAAGCCAAAGCTTTCCTCAAACTCACTCTGTAGCCTAGACTGGCCTTGAACCCTTGATTCTCTTGTTTCCACCCCTATGAGTACAAGGTGTATGCCACTATGTCTAGCTTTGCAGTAACATTCTAGCTTTTTGTAACATTCAAAGGTAGGTCTTTTATTGTTGTTATTTTGTTTTGTTTTGTTTTGTTTTGTTGGACATAGGGTTTCTCTGTATAGCCCTGGCTGTCCTGGAACTCACTTTGTAGACCAGGCTGCCCTCAAACTCAAGAAATCCGCCTGCCTCTGCCTCCCAAGTGCTGGGATTAAAGGTGTGTGCCACCACTGCATGGCTCAAAGATAGGTATTAAGCCAAGGATGGTAGTACAGTCCTTTAGTCAGATCTACTTGAGTTCGAGGACAGCCAGGGCTACACAGAGAAACCCTGACACAAAACAAAAACAAAAACCACAGGGTTGGGGATATAGCTCAGCGGTAGAGAGCTTGCCTAGCAAGCGAGTACAAGGCCCTGGGTTCGGTCCTCAGCTCTCAAAACAAAACAACAAAAACCACCACACACACACACACAAACAAAGACAAAGGTTGGTCCTAGGTCTTTGTATATATATTAACTGGTATCTGAAGTGTTTCTTACTGTACATCCTTTGGGTAGGATCCAATGCTGTGGATCTGTGCCCAGGATCTCATACAAGCTTAGAATGCACTGAGCTACATCCTCAACCTGGCTTTTATGTTTTGGATGACTCGGTGACCTTTAATGTTTTCCAGGTTCCCACTGCCTATGAGCGGTTCTGTTGGAGACACACTTGCCCAGGTGCTCATGTTAGAGTGTCAGCCTTTGAGCAAGTTGTGGAGCAGTCCTCTAGCACTCTCTACTAATGGGCACCCTGAATTCCTTAGAAGTTTCTTTTTGTTTGTTTAAATTTAATTTATTCATTTTATATATGTAAGTATTTTGTGTGCATGTATGCTCCATATGCATGCAGTGCCCATGAAGTACAAAAGTGGGTCTTGTAATCACTGGGACTGGAGTTATAGATGGTTGTCACCATGTGGGAGCTGGAGTCAAGCCCTGTCCTCTGGAAGAACATGTACTCTTGTCTGCTGAGCTCTCTCCAGCTCCCACCCTGGACCCTTGAATGTTTGCTAATGTGATGAGTGAAAAATGGGATTGTTAAGGCCCCACTACCCACCCAGCTTCAAGTTCCATTTTTAAAACCGTATTGCAACCTAGCATGCAACTATATTGAACTGTTTTGTTTATTTGGTCCTATGCTTAAAGAATACATCCTCTTGATAAGTTGATGAATAAAATTTTAATTTTTATTCCTATTGATAAAATCTAGTTATTTTCCCCTTTGTACTAATGTTTCTTTCCACAATGATTGTTCTGCAGATAATTACCACTCCAACCAAGGCTTATCAACTTTGTTCTAGACTACTACCAAAGTCAAGCCCTGAGTTGGGGAGCTTTGGCTTTCTGTGCACACAGAGCTCTAGTAGGCTAGATAATGATATATTAAACGAACCAGTGCCACCTGAGATGAGTGAACAAGCTTTGGAGGCCATTTCTGAGGAGCTTCGAACTGTGCAGGTAATGCTTAAATTTTAGGAAAAAGAAATAATTTAATGTTCATTTGGATAAAATTTGTGTACTAGTTTAACTCTGTAAATTTTAAGTTTGTATAAAAAAAGGTTTTGGACTTGTCTGGTTTGTTTTTTTTTTGTTTTGTTTTTTTCAAGACAGGGTTTCTCTGTATATCCCTGGCTGTCCTGAAACTCATTCTGTAGACCAGGCTGGCCTCAAACTCAGAAATCCACCTGCCTCTGCCTCCCAAGTGCTGGGATTAAAGGCATGCGCCACCACTGCCTGGCTTGTCTGTATTTTTAGTTCAGTTTTTATTCTTGAGCAAATCATTCTCCATTTTCTGTGTCATTTCACTCTGTGTGTGAAATTGGCCAGTTTTCTACTATTTTCACCATTTAGAACTGATGTAAATGGCATAGCATTGTACTGGCTAATGAAAGTGATAGCACCAATAGGATTTTTGTTATATAGATCAAATTTTAGGGAGGTTTTAATATATTTGAAGTAATTTGTGATTTGATTATATTGGGGTCCTACTAGTTTGTTAATTAAATTTTACCACTTTGTACAGTAAAACGTGGAATGGATATTCCAAATCTCAATTATGTTCTTATTCTAGGCCAGAGAGGCCGTTGTGATGAAATAATCTCATGCAGCACTGAAGAAGTTTCTTAAAGGTTTCTAGAGGGCTCAATGTTTAAATCTAACATTAAAAAAAAGTTTCTGTAGGGCTCTATAATTTCATATATATATATATATATATATATATATATATATATATATATATATATAATAAAAATTCACACACACACACATATAATATATACTCTTAACCACCAAGCCATTTTTCCAGCTCCTATGTCCATCTCTTTTATTTTAATTTTTATTTATATATATATATATATATATATATATTTTTTTTTTTTTCTTTTTTCAAGACAGGGTTTCCCTGTATAGACCAAGCTAGGTTAGAACTCAGAGATCTGCCTGCCTCTGCCCCTCTAGTGCTTTTATTAAATGCATGTATCACCATGAGCGACTTAGACTCTAATTTAATTCAGGGTTGAATTTTAACCACTTTTTGCTTTGTTCTTAAATTTATCCATTTCAATCAAATACGGTGTAATTTTGAAACGTAGGAATGATCAGGGTAACCTGAAGATTTCTCACCCAGCAGTCCTTTGCTATGTTTTCTTCTATAAGGGTTTGAGTTTGTTTGTTTTAGTTTCTTGTCTCTTTAACCAAAAAGAAATAGGGCAGGGGAGTTCTCTTAGCAGTTCAGCTGCCTTTCTAGAGGACTTAGGTTCAATTCCCAGCACCCACCTGGTGGCTTCCAACTTTCTGTAGCTCCAGTTGCAGGTGACCTGACACCCTCTTCTGGCTCCTGTGAGCACCAGGCATGCAGTTGGTACATAGACATATATTCAAGCAAAATGCCCATACATAAAATAACACTAAACATTTTTTAAATGTAAAGGCCTTTTTGATGACTGCAATGTGTCTAATGCAGGAACAACTGAGTGTTCTTCAAGTCAAGCTGGATGAAGAAGAACGTAAAAACCTGAAACTTCAACAGAATGTTGACAAGCTAGAACACCACTCTACACAAATGCAGGAGGTAAGGGGCAGAGCACAGCCTCAGAAGGTGTTGAAACCCTCAATGTAGAGGCACTGTCAGATGATGAGATGAGGATATTTCTCCCTTAAAAACCCTCCCACTCTTGAAGTTCTTTTCATTTTTCCTTAATAAATCTATGTGTACTCTGACCTCTTTTGAGCCCTCCCCCACCCCACCCCCAAACATTGCCAGATGAAAATTCCCTTACTGAGCCCTAGTCAACGTTTTGTACTTCTCTGATAGTGACACAGATACCCATTGTCTAAGTTCTGGACCACTTAGTAAGGTGTACAAGTGAACTATTTAGAAGAAATCAAAATGGTCTGTCCAAACTCTCATACTGATCTTGGATTGTCATCTTCATTATAGTTCATAAACAACCAAGTTTTGTCTTGTCGTTTACCTTAAAACTAGACATTAAATACAAAAACAAATTAATGATTTGCATTGTGTCTTAGCATACTTTTCCAGTGTATTTACTTTTCCCAAAGCTTTTCTCATCAGAAAGAAGCGATTGGACCAAACAACAGCAAGACCATCTCACACAGCTGAGTGACCTGGAAAAGCAGCTCCAGGATGCTCAGACTAAGAATGAGTGTAAGTTTGGACAACTGGGGACACTCGGTGTCGTTTTAATATTTAAATTATTGAGTTTTGTTTGTTTTGTTTGTTGTTAGATAATTGATCTTAAATTTTCATGGTAAATGTATAATAAATAAACTCTTGATGAAATAATTTTCTTCAAGACTGGTCACAAATCAATATTACAAGTGTTTACTTAAAGTTTATTTAAAAACTGGGAAGATGGTTCTATTGCCTTACAAGTTTGAGAACCTGAACTCAGAACTTAGAGCCCACATAAAAAGCTGGGCATGGTGTGACACATATCTGTTATCCCAGTGATATCAAGATGGAATACAACAAACAGATCCCAGTTCACTGGACTAATCCAGCCTCCTTACTAAAGCACCAGGCCAGGGAGAGACCTGGTCTCAAACAACAGTGGAATGCACCTGAGCTGTGAGTTATACCCAAGTGTCTGCTCTGACCTGCACATAGACATACGTGAACAAGCATACCTAAATACACACACAAAGCTTAAAGTCCTTTAAAAATGAAGTGTCTTTAATTTGAAAGCTGAGTTGCATTAATAGTGTCAAAGTAAAGCATTAATTATTTATATACACTTCTAGGTATGGGGTATCTTTCCTACTTTTATTTTAGTATATACTTGTCTTCATCAAAGCATTTTCAGATAATCCAGCAGTTAGTAGGTTAAGTCAGGAGATTCAGCAGTTCAAGATCTTCCTTGGCTACCCATCAACTTGGAGGTCTTCCTGGGACGCATGAAATTCTATCTCCAAAATATTTTCAGTAGATCATAGTAAAACTATAAGTCACTTAATCTACTTTTTAGTTGGAGTTAAATCTTTTGAGGCTACAAGTGTTTAACCCATTGTTGAAAAGTTCTGGTATATTACTAAAGTGTTTCAACAGCTAAGAGCACACCCCTTCAAATATGTTAATCTCTCAATTTTTTTCTTATACTAATATTTTTGTTGCATATTCAACTGGAAAGAATATCTTAAAACATCAAATGACCTAAAAACTAGGAACAGATGTTAACTCTTCCTGTTTCTGCAGAAATGTTAGAACAGCTGGGTATTGTAGCATATGCCTATTATCCCAGAACTCAGGAAGTGAAAGCAGGAAGGCAAGGTGGTCAGGGTTATCCTTGCAACATGGTAAAAATAAGGCCAGGCTGGGGCAAAAGAAATGTAGGTGCAACCATGATCTAAGGAGAGGAGAAAAAAAGGAAATTTAGTGTTTAGTGCTTAGTTTGTTGGTGTTTGTCCTGACAGTGGTAACATTGTTATTTATTTGCCTGCTTTATAAATAATACAGTCTTATTTATTTGCCTCCTTTATACAAAGAACCTGTAAAGGGACCTGTTGAGAACTTGATTTCCTTTATTTTCTAGTTTTGAAATGTGAGGTACATGACCTGCGAATTGTTCTTAATTCTGCTGACAAAGAACTTTCTTTGGTGAAACTGGAGTATAGCACATTCAAAGAGAATCACGAGAAAGAACTAAGCCAGCTTTCTGAAAGACATGTGCAGGTTCAGCTTCAGCTGGACAATGCCAGGTAGAGTTCTCTGATGGTTAAAGATGCTTGCTTCATTGCTCGTAGTACTCTTTGAAGTATTATAATCCCAACTCACATTGCATAAGCCATTAAGTACACTGTTTTCCCGATTGGTGTTGGCTTCACTATAAACAGTGTGTGTGTGTGTGTGTGTGTGTGTGTGTGTGTGTGTTGATTTGCTTTTGTTTGCTTGGTGTTTTGTTTTGTTTTGTTTTTCTGAGACAGTCTCCCTATGTAGCTTTGCCTGGCCAGAAACCTATTCTGGTTCCTTAGTGCTGGTATCTAAGACACGTGCCACCACACCTGATCAGATCACACTGCGTTATCTACTGAGCTGTGTGTTTAAATGCTATCTTAAAAGCAATGATTATCCTAGCCTTTAAAATATATTGGTCAAAATGTAATTTTAATTTTTTTATTAACAAAATCTTAGTGTCTTTAGTTTTATATTAGCTACTTACTGGGCTGCTTACCCTCTGACCCTCAGTGGTTGTTGGTGCTTCTGGGTGGTTGAGCTCGCACTGCCATTTGTTTCTTACTGACTTTCGCCTGTACACTACACCTTGAAGACACACACACACACACACACACACACACACACACACACACGTCCCCAGTCCCCATCTCACCTCTTAGCAGCTGCTTCACGGCCCTCTGTGATTTGCTGCTTCTACCCTCCTTCAGTCTACACAGCATAAGGATCTGCATCAGTGAGCTGTATAGAAGCTACAGTTCAGTGAGCTGTATAGAAGCTACAGTTCAGAGACAAGGCTGATTCTTTGGGTGACTGCTGGGTACTACACGTGATGCAGTATGCCGGGGAGAGGAGCAAGACAGCGCAACTCAACAGGCAACTAGTAGTTCTTGCTGAAATTAAATTCTCTCTTGGTTAGAAAGAAGCCATGTTTTCTGTCCTAAAAATATCTTTTAGAGCTAGACTTTGTTGATAGTGAAGTTCTTAACAGCTGGATTTGAACCGTTAACAATACCTAGAAATTAAGTTTCTAGTGCCTAGCTAGAAACACTCAAATGAGCTACATCACCAATTGTCAATTAGCTGTTAAATTGCCAATCAATTAACTTCATGAGCAAGGATATGGAAGAAATACCTGAGGCTAGTATTTCCTTTTCATCTGTTTCTTCTGGTTTAGTGGTTCCCACATGGGTACCAAGGGCATTCCACACAAGGCCATGACAACTCTCCGAAAAATGTAAATGCTTTGTGATAGAAAAACTTGAACTTAAGAAAATCTGACTCAAAAAGTTTATACTTTCCATTTCAAAATTTCTTCCTGGTAAAGATTAGAAAATGAAAAACTTCTTGAGAGCCAAGCCTGTCTACAGGATTCCTACGATAACTTACAAGAAGTGATGAAATTTGAAATCGACCAACTTTCAAAAAACCTCCAAAACTGCAAACAAGAAAATGAAACTTTAAAGTCTGATCTGCATGTAAGTGATTAACCGTGTTGTAGCTGGTGAGTGAGTGTATCCTGGGTCTTTGCAGCTGGTGAGTGAGTGTATCCTGGGTCTTTGCTTCCTGTTCCGTTCTCTGATTTCCTGTACCAACCATGGTGAATAGTGTTATGACTGGTGAACATATCCTAAATCTGTGCTTCCTGGTCTCTGATTTCCTGGACCAACCACAGTTCTTGCTATGTTTTAACTGCCTGATACTCACAACTGTCACATCACACCTAATATATGGTTGTTTTTTAGAATTTGGTGGAGCTTTTTGAAGCAGAAAAAGAACGCAACAACAAATTGTCATTACAATTTGAAGAAGATAAAGAAAATAGCTCTAAGTGAGTGCTGTTAACTCTTCCTATTAGAATATTGTTCAATACTACATTCTTTATCTTGCTTTGGGAATGTTAGAGTCTTGCTGTCTAGCACAGGCTAGCTTTAACCCTGCCTTCCTTCTGTCTGGGTCCCATATGCTAGGAGCACAGGCTAGGAGCACAGGCTAGGAGCACAGGCTCCACTGTGCAAAGTTGTTAACTTGTACTTTCATTAACACCCTAGTTATTTTCAATTTGGAGAGTTCTTTTCATTTGGGGGTTAACTCAGTGATATAACTCTTTCTTATTAGACTTGAGGCCCTGGCTTAAATCCCAGCACCACACATTTTTTTTTTTTTTAAAAAAGGAATTACTTTCCTT
This sequence comes from Mus minutoides, assembly GCA_902729485.2. Lineage (NCBI taxonomy): Eukaryota > Metazoa > Chordata > Mammalia > Rodentia > Muridae > Mus > Mus minutoides. Next base: position 307,301 of record LR750059.1, read on the forward strand.
TAAAGCATTCCAAAGTGAACAGCAAATTTTGTAAAAGTAGCTGTGAAGAAGGAAACTTCAGTTAAGAATATAACTAACTATTCTTTGTTTTTGTTGGTTTAGAGGAGTGTTTGGTTGGTTGGTTGGCTGGCTGGTTGGTTTGGTTTTGGTATAGTTTGGCTTTGTTTTGTTTAGAGACAGTGTCGTACTATGTGATCCTGAATGACCTAGAACTAATAGAGATACATCTGCCTGCCTCTGCTTCCTGAGTGCTAGGATTAGTGCATACCACCTCACCAGGCTCCTGACTATCCTTTTATTATTGGAGTATAGGGGTGACTTTATTTCTGTCTTCTATCAATCTTTTTCCCCAGACTCTCATTGTCTCATTCCTATCTCTCTCAGTGAGTCTCTGTCAGTAGTCTCATGATCACATTAGGAAGAATAACTGGGTTTTAGTCACTATTTACAGCATTCTTTTGTGATTGTTCTTGGCCCTGGTTCACTGTATTGAAGGGAAAGCCTGCCACTTCTTGAGATATAGAGAATTAACATTTAGTCATGTCCAGTGAGCTGGGGCCAGTGCTGTGAGTCTGTGCTGTGGGTGCAGGAATCCAGAGTGAGGCAATGAATGAGACATCCCTGTCTGTAGTCATGGGCTTTACCTTCCATTTCAGACAGATGGGATGAATAATGTGTGCTGTGTGCTAGGTTATCAAATGCCAAACCCTAGAGAAAAAATGAAAGAGTTGTGGTACAAAAATAAATCCTCATTAAATAGTTGTGAACAAATATATTCAACTTTTTGATTTCCATGGGAATATGCTAACCCAGGATTTGCCTAATAGACTTCACTGAATGACATTTAATTTGAGTCTGCATGTTCATTTCATGATTTCATTAATTCTTTTTTTCCAGAGAAATCTTAAAGGTTCTTGAAACTGTACGTCAGGAAAAACAGAAAGAGATGGCCAAGTGTGAAAAGCAGGTCAGCTTCCTATCCTGAATATAGAATTTGAAATTTGTAACTTTTATTTCTGAAGTCCAGAAAAGAAAGTGACACAGCTTTACAGTGTTAGAAATCACTAATAAAAGGCTTGTTGTTGTTGCTGCTGCTGCTGGGGTTCAAACTTAGGGTTCCTTCCACTGAGTTCATCCTGGATCCTGTTTGTTTGTTTGTTTGTTTGTTTGTTTATTATTGAGACAGGATCTCTCTCGTAATCCTGGCTGGCCTGGGACTTGCTCTGTAGACCAGACTGGTCTCCAGCTCTCAGGGTCCTGCCTCTAGACCTGGCCACCCTTGATATTTTGAGGCAGGGTCACACTATAGCTGCCCTGGAATTTACTCAGTAGCCCAAACTTTCTCTGAAATTAAGAGCCTCCAGGCCCTGCCTTCCAAATGCTAGGATAACATCTGACTCATTCTGTTTTGTTTTTGTTCTTTTAGTTTAGTTTAGTTTGTTTGTTTTTGTTTTGTTTGTTTGCTTGTGTTTGTTTTGTTTGAAACGTAGTTTCTCTATGTAGCTTTGGCTATCCTGGAACTTACTCTGTAGGTCAGTCTGGCCTTGAACTCATAGACCCAACTAACTGTTCTGCCTCCTAAATGCTGGGATTAAAGTTGGGTGCCACCACTCCCATTCCCTGGCTTGAATTTTTTATTTCTCTCTCTCTCTCTCTCTCTCTCTCTCTCTCTCTCTCTCTCTCTCTCTCTCTCTGTGTGTGTGTGTGTGTGTGTGTGTGTGTGTCTGTGTCTGTGTCTGTGTCTGTGTCTGTGTTCGTGTTCTGGTTCTATTTTTTTTTTACTATTTTCTATTTTCCAAGTGGCTGTAATGATATGTGCTGGTGCTCAGTTGATTGAGACCTCGAAACCCACTGTCTGTCCTTCAGGCACTGTTAGTGTAGACTAATGTGCTGTGTAGTCATCAGCTTTGTTTTTGTTGTTTTTAATGTGACTGTTTACTTTTCACCATAGATGGCAAGAGTACAGAAACTAGAAGAAAGCTTGCTTGCTACTGAAAATGTTATCAGCTCTCTGGAAAAGTCTAGGGAGTCTGACAAGGTAGGTAGAGTTTTCAGTGTTATTCTTTTGTATTTTGTTTCTTTTTGTTGTGGTATCTATTTAATATTAGATCTATGACTTCTCTATATAGCCTGAGCTGGCTTTGAAATCACAATCCTTTTACCCAAGCTCCTGAGACACAGGTATATGCCATTGTACCTGCTTTACATCGTCTTTATAATGCCACTTAGCCATTCCTGTCTTCTGTACCATCTCCGTCCTGCAGGATGACTTACAAACTGTCTAGTCCATGTGCATTTAAGTCCTTTAAGGGTGCTGGAGAGTGAGAAATTAAATTAGGTAATTTGTTTCTTAACTTCAACCACAAACTACTCTTTAAAAAAAGAGAGAGACTTATTTTATGTATATGAGTACTAGAAAAGGGCATCAATTCACATGGTTGTGAGCCACCATGTGGTTGCTGGGAATTTAACTCAGGACCTCTGGAAGAGGCAGTCAATGCTCTTAAGTGCTGAGCCATCTCTCCAGCCCCACAAACCTACTCTTCTCTATTTTTTATTCATTTGTTTGAGACATGGTCTCACTATGTGTACTGAATGGGTTGGAACTTACTATGTAGACCATACTGTCCTCAAACTCAGAAAACCTGTTTTTGCCCCCCAGCACTGAGATGAAAGGCGTGTGCTGCCACATCCACCTTTACTCTGTTCCTTTACATGGCTTATGGAACATGTGTGGGTTGTTTCAACTAGACTGCTATTACTCTGACCCTATTTTCCTGACTGTAAGTTCATGATGTACAGTCTCAAATCCTTACTGTTGACTTTGCCAGAATAATAAAAGTGATTTGTCTTTCCAAATATAAAAATGGTCTAACCCTGTCATACAAGCACTTAGGATACTGAGGCAAGAATTTCATTAGTTAAGAGGCCAGCCTGTGCTATATAGATATAAAAGCTGAGCTAGCCTGTGCTACATAATGAAACCCTATCCCCAAGGGAAAAAATTGTAAAAGATGGAATGTCACATAATATTTGCTAAAGTAAATTGACTTTCTTTATTACTACTAGTTAACAGAAGTAGTTTATGTGTTAGCTACTTTTCTTACTGATGTGACCAAATACCCTGAAAAAAATTTTTAGTAGGAAAGATTTATTCTGACTCATGAGAAGCAAGGTGTGGCTCCATGTTGATAAGGAGCTCTATGGCTGTTCATTGCAAAACACCTAATCAGATGCCCAGCGAGCTTGTGTAGCAATTGGAGGTACCTATAACCCTAGTACCCACTTCCTCCAACTAGGCCTCACCTCCCAAGTGGTCCACGAGCTCCCAAACACCACCAGCTTCTGGGAGTCAGGGTTCAAATGTAAGAGTATAAGAAAAAACTTATTGAAACTGCAACAGTTCATCTTTTAAAATGATCTCCATAATGTTACTGGTTTTGCAGATAAATGTTTTTGTCCTTGTCAGGAACTTGTCACCAACCTCATGAACCAAATCCAGGAGTTAAGAACATCAGCTGGTGAAAAATCAGAAACCATAGACACCCTGAGGCAAGAGCTCCAAGACATACATGTAAGTTCTGCCATCTATCACAGGATGCCGAGCTCAAGCAGGGCACGGCTTACAGGCTCTGTGGGGGTCTGTTAACCATCCCAACAGGTAAGAAGATTGTATGTTGCAATAAGTTTGACTGTAGAAGTTAACATCCAGAGAATTTCTGAGATGTGCAGTGTGCACATTTCTGAACAAGAGCATTTCTGTGCCAGGTCTTTTTGACCTGGAATAGTGTTCTCAGCACCACTCTACAACCACTGATAAGCAATAAACTAACAGTTAAGGCTAAAGAGGACTCCTTATTTGACTCAAGAAAAAAAATACATGTCTTAGTTAAATTTGCAGATATTTATTACATGGAATTATGTCTCTGATCTAAGACTCAATATCATTTTCTGAAGTAGCTGTTGTTGAGCAGTGATGTTTTGCCCTTTGCTTGGGCCAAGGTAAAGGTTTTTATCTGCATTAGCTCTGCTCTGAAGGGACTTGCTTCAATCCATATTTATCTTCAGGCAGACTGATGAGGTGACAGAGCTAGATGGCTTTCTCTAACCTGTAGGACTGTCCTGTTGTTCTTCGCCATGTGCACTAGCTCTTACTCCTTCCCTAGCTGTGGGGCTGCGGAGGTGGCTTAGTGGTTAGAGCAATTGCTACTCTTCCAAGGACCTGATGCATCCCCCACACTGGACATCTCATAACTATGTGCACACGCATGTGCACATATACACACACACTCAAATAATAAAACTCAAAAACAAACAAACCAAACAACAGCCACCACCATGAGGTGTTACTGAATTGCTTGTTAATATGATGCTCTCCTTGGAACTAAGATACTTGTAAGTTGCTTTGGTGTACAGATGAGCAGAACTCTAGCAGAAAGCTCTTGTGCTATGACTTTGTTTTCTGCAGTGCAAATACAATGCTTCTGTGGCTGACAAAGAAGAGAGCAAGGAGTTGATCAGGAGACAGGAAGTGGATATCCTGGAACTGAAAGAAACTCTTAGACTGAGAATCCTTTCAGAGGACATCGAGGTAGGTATTAACATGGTACTTTCTTTTTCTTCATTTCTATTCTCTCTCTCTCTATCTCTCTCTCTCTCTCCCTCCCTCCCTCTCTCTCTCCCCCACCCCCTTTTCTCTTTGAGACAGGATCTCATTGTGCCAACCATGCTGATCTTGAACTCACATAATTCCTCTGCCTCTGACTTTTTTTCAAAGGATGACTCAGAGGGTAGAGTTACTTCCTCTGAAGTTGACCATCTTATTTGAATCCTCAAAACCCACATGGTAGAAGGAAGAGCTGTTTTATTGTTGAAAAATCAACAGTAAAAATTGTTAAGTCCTATTCACAAAAATAAAATATATCAGAATCTTAAGGAGAAAATTTAGTAAGTATTAGGCTGTCAGAGAGATTCCAAGTGATGTAAAAGAAAACTTGAAAAGGAAAGTACAAAATTACTGTAGACACAAAAATTCATGTATTCCAATTCAAATTGCAAGTTTTAAAAGTTGAAGAGATCTGGGCATGGAGGCACTTGCCTTTAATCCCACTATTTGGGAGGCCAAAGCAAGTCTACATAGGAAGGTCCATGTCAGCCAGAGTTACCTAGTGAGACCTATCTTAAAAGGAAGGAACAAAGAGGGAAAGGGAGAATCCAGGTATAAACATAAAGTACATACACACAAACAAAAAAGCTTCAGGTCAGCCAGGTGTGATGGCTTTAATCCCAGCACTTGGGAGGCAGAGACAAGTGGATCTCTGTGAGTTCGAGGCCAGCATGGACCCAGGACCCTGTTATACAGAGAAACCCTGTTTTAGAAAACAAACGTGTGTGTGTGTGTGTGTGTGTGAGACGCCAAAGGTCAAGGGTTCATTTTTCAGGAACCATCAAAATCCTGGTTTTTGATATAAATCCTTCTTGTGACTTGGAATTCACTGATTAGGCTAGATGATCATCTAGGTTCACATTAGCCTGTGAACCCGGGGCATCCTCCTGTCTCGCCCTCCTCAGTGCTGTTTCTAGGCATGCCATTATGCCCGGTGTTTACATGAGTGTTAAGAACTGAACTTCAGGGGCTGGTGAGATGGCTCAGCGGGTAAGAGCACCCGACTGCTCTTCCGAAGGTGATAAGTTCAAATCCCAGCATCCACATGGTGGCTCACAACCATCCATAACGAGATCTGGCGCCCTCTTCTGGAGTGTCTGAAGACAGCTACAGTGTACTTACATATAATAAATAAAATAAATCTTTAAAAAAAAAAAAAAAAAAAAGAACTGAACTTCAGTCTTCATGACTGCGCTAGTTTCCTTTCTATTGCTGTGACAAAACACTGATTGAAAACAGCGTGGAGAGGAAAGTTTCTTTCTCTCTTACACTTCCAGATCACACTCCATTATTGAGAGAAGTCAGGACAGAATACAAAGCAGAAACCATAGAGGAGCACTGCATGATCACTCAGGCCCTGGCTAACTCACAGGCTTATGATTAATTCTACCATGCCTAGAGATGGTACTACCGACAGGCCAGTCAAATCCAGGCGATTCAATTGAGGATTTCCTCTCAGGTGACTCTCTGTTGCATCAAGTTAACAAGATAACTAGGATACGTGGCAGGATTTTATTGACTGAGTATCTTTCCAACACCTCAGGCCCTTATTTATTTATTTTATTTATGTGGGTTTTGTTTTGCTGTTTATATTTGTGTGGGGTGTATGCAGTACTCTTAGAGGCCAGAAGAGGGCTTTGGATCCTCTGGAGCTGGTTTTAAGGTAGATAAGGGATGCCCAATGTGGATGCTGGGAACCAAACTTCAGTCCTCTGCAACAGCACTTTGTTAACAGCTGATTAGATCTCCAGCCCTTGGATCATCTTTTTTTTTTTTTTTTTTTAAACAACAAAGTCCATATTTTTTTTAAAGATTTATTTTATTTATTATATGTAAGTACACTGTAGCTGTCTTCAGACACTCCAGAAGAGAGCGCCAGATCTCGTTACGGATGGTTGTGAGCCACCATGTGGATGCTGGGATTTGAACTTATCACCTTTGGAAGAGCAGTCGGGTGCTCTTACCCGCTGAGCCATCTCACCAGCCCCTTGGATCATCTTTTTTAAAATAGTGTGCATATGTCCATATGGGAAGGGAGGATGAGCAGATTCTGCTCTTGTGTGGTCACCAGAGTATTCCTATGCAATGTAAGCAGGAATTACATATACAGCCATCAGGAATTCTCTGCCACTTTGTACCACCTTATTCTCCGAGGTTTCAATAGCCAGTGCCATGGTGAGCTGTTACAGCTCTTCCGTGAGTACCTAGGGTAGACACATCTTTAACAGTTATTTACCTTCTAGGCTATAAAAACCAGAGTCAAACTAAGGATATAGTTCTATAGATAAACTGCTTGCTACATAAGCATGGTGAATGATAATAAATATTCCTAACATTACCTCTGACATCTGTACATGTCACATAGGTTTGTACACACACACACACACACACACACACACACACACAGAGGCATGTGCAAAATATCTTAATCATGTAAGCCCATGAAACTCAACTATTGAGACATTACGTAAGATCTGCTTCTTAAGGGTTCTCATGGAAAGATGACTTCTAAAATCCTGATTGTGAAGGGAGTACTACCTAACCTCAAACAGGAAACTGAATCTACTGACATCACACCTAGGCCTGTTTACATTCGTGTCAGCTGGGAGGGGTGTCTTGGAATGGTGTACCACATAAACCAAAGGAAAAAAGTTTTTTTTAACATTTTTTTAAAAGATTTATTTATTTTATTCATATGAATACACTGTTGCTGTCTTCAGACACACCAGAAGAGGGTATTGAATCCTATGACAGATGGCTGTGAGCCACCATGTGGTTGCTGGGAATTGAATTCAGGACACCTGGAAGAACAGTCGGTGCTCTTAACCACTGAGCCATTTCTGGAGCCCAGGAAAAAACTTTTTAAATATTTAAATATTTTCTTTCCTAACTTTAAATTTTTATAGGAATATAGTAATGATTTGTGAACTGAACAGCATAATTAAGAAATGTTTTCTTTGGGACATTATTCCCTAACAGAGGGATATGCTTTGTGAAGATCTGGCCCATGCCACTGAACAGCTGAACATGCTCACAGAGGCTTCAAAAAAGCACTCTGGACTACTGCAGTCCGCTCAAGAAGAGCTGAGCAGGAAGGAGGCACTGATCCAGGAACTTCAGCACAAGGTAACAGCACACTCAGACACTCAGACACCACAACAAGCAACACGGTACTGCCTTTCCTGCTTTGACAAAGCTCTCTGTATTATAGAAATGGATCAATTAGGGGTTTTGGCATTCAACTATGTACTGTAAAATTGGGTTTCCACATGTGAGTCTCACTTAGCCACTTCCTCTTTGTCCTGGATCCTTTACACATTGACAACATTGTCTGCAGCGAGGTTACGGCTGAAAACAATAAAATATTAAGACAAAACTATAGCATTCTTCAAACTAATGAATTTTGCACACATACATATATAACATTTAAGAAACTTTTTTTGCTGTTTTAGATAGGGTCTCACTATTGTATGTTGGCTTTGAGCTCATAATTCTCTTGCTCCCACCTCTCAGAGGACTAAGAGTGCAGATACATGTCTATACCCAGAATAAAACAATTTTTCATTGACGGATAATTGGATACACTTATGAGGTTCACATTGATAGGTTTTGCTGGAGTGGGTTGAGACAATCTTGTTATGTAGCCCTTGCCCTGGCTTGCTTGGTACTCAGTAGGTAGCCCAGACTAGCCTGGTGCTCTAGAATTCAGGTTGCCCTCAAACTCATGGTAACCCTCCTACTTCAGCCTCTAAATTCTGAGATTATAGTTGTGAGGCTCCTTACCTGCCACAATGTGTTGCTACAATATGTGTTTGTGTGTGTGTGTGTGTGTGTGTGTATATATATATATATATATATATATATATATATATATATATATATATATATATATATATATATATATACCAACTTGATTTACGATTTTGTGATATAGTTTCAAATCTATTGTTGTTGTCATTTTAAACTATACTTTATTATTTTTGCTTATGCTTAAAATATATTGCATTAGATCTCAAAAACTTGCTTTTGTTTGAACCCCTGTTCTTCTGTCAGAACGCTTCTGACATCTCCCATCTAGGGCTCCTCAACTCCCCAGTCTCTGGTACCCCACTCCTCTACATAACACCTCTGAGCTAGGCTGTTGTGGATTCCACATAGAAGCGACATCCTTTTCTTTCTTCACTTGGGTTCTATCATTTACATGACATCTTCTAGGTTCATTGTTTGCTTGTCTCCCGGGCTGGCCAGTGTTCTTTTGTACCTCAGCATTACTTGTTTTTGGCATCTGCTGGTGGATACTTTGGGTTACTATGTTCTTTGGCTATTGTGAGTAGAGCTGTGGTTAAAATAGGAATGTGGCCCTCTCTTCAAGTGTTGTCACAGACTGGGGAAATAGTTCAGTGGATAGAGCAATTGCCAGGCAAGTATTTTGGATTTGCAGAACTCACATAATAGCCAGGTAGGCATGGTGGTCCACTTGTAATTCCAGTATGCAGTAAGCAAAACCCGTGATTCTCCTAAGCACACTGACTAGCTGAAACAGTGAACTGAGAAACCGCCTCAGCAGCAGTTGACCTTCACAGATCATATACACACATATACATTCAGTCTGACACATATGTGAGCCTATACACATGTGAACACTCATACATGCATGCACATATACCACATGCACATGCACACACACACAATTTCATTTTCTTCAGATATAAACCAGAACTGAAATTGCTAGCCACATGGGGAGTTCTAGTTTGTTTTAAGGATGACCTTCCCCATTCTCCATGAGTTTGTAGTGATTGGCATACCAGGATCCATGTAGTCTCTGCATGTCCTCATTAGAACATCTCTTTCATCTTAACAGGGACATCACACTGTAATATTGATTTGCTTTTCTCTGATGTTGGCAGTAGTGAAGCTTGTCTTTTCTAGTTGGACTGTATGTTCTAAGTTATTTTCTAGACTATAACCTGTTATCTGTTGAATGTGCCCAGTTAAACCAGGAGAAAGAGGAAGTGGAGCAGAAGAAGACTGAGTACAGCTTGAAGATGAGGCAGCTGGAGCACGTGATGGGCTCTGCTACCGAGTATCCACAGGTACTTTCCCAGAAACTGCGTTTCAGAAGAATCAATTTTACAAATGAAGAAAAAATTGTAAATAGTGGGGGGGTTTTGTTTGTTTGTTTTGTTGTTGTATTTTGTTATTTTAAAGGAAAAGCTCTTCATTAGTGCCCCTGTCTGCTTTCTACTTAGCAAAGTTTTGTTTTACTTGGATAAGAATGAAAATAATAAGCAAAATGACCTTTATCAGAATGCACAGTACTCAAGAGGCTTGGCATATACATGAAAATGCATTTTACCTATTAGGTGTATTGACTGAAAATGAAATCTTCATAGCATCATGTAATCAAGTATTTGGATGAAGTGTGGTTTTATTTCAGAGTCCCAAAACACCACCCCATTTTCAAGCTCATTTGGCAAAACTCTTGGAAACACAAGAACAAGAGATAGAAGATGGAAGAGCCTCTAAGACTTCTTTGCAACACCTTGTAACAAAGCTAAATGAAGATAGAGAAGTCAAAAATGCTGAAATTCTCAGAATGAAGGTACATGACTCTTTTTTTTTTCAGTGAACTTTATTTTAAAAGGCAACAGCTTCCTCCTAGCTGCTGCTGATTCAAATTCAAAAGGCAAGACTGTATCGAAGATAGAGGAGTCTTCCTCCCACCCCTGACCCCTTGCAGTCTAGTTTGTTCTCCCTGGGAGCTCCCAGTTTCCTTGCTTTCCTTTTTAAAGTGTTTTAGTGTATACTGATATACTTTATTAAAGTCTATAACCCTCTCCCTGCCTTTTGTGGGAGGTTTACACAAAGGTTATATAGTTTCCACAAACCACATGTCATGGGCAGTGGAAGAAGAGGCCTGATTCCTTGATTTTCACCTCATAGTGCTGTCTAATATCTCTGCATCTTTGCCAGCTTAATAGCTACACTGTATTATCTCAGCACAGTTTGAATGTGTGCATATGTTAGGTGGTTGGGCATGCATGTGCTTGTGGAGGCTGGAGGTCAACATCGAATGTATTTATCATTTTCCACCTTACTTTTTAGGGAGGATCTCAGAACAGGCACTATACTGACTGAGCTGTCTTCTTAGGCCTTCAGTGTGGTTTGAAATTCAACTCTTCTTCTGTCTTTTCTCCTCTTCTCTTCTGCCCTTTTCCTTGTCTTTTGTGAGTGTGTGAGGGTCTGTATATGATGTAATGTTTGGGTGTGTGTGTGTGTGTGTGTGTGTGTGTGTGTGTGTGTGTGTGTGTATTCATTGTATGACTGGGCGCACATATACCATAGAATGCATGTGGAAGTTGAAGGACAACCACAGGTGTCAGCCTTCATCTTATATTTTGTTTGCTGCCGTGTGTGCCAGAAATTGGCTGATCCAAAACTTATAGAGATTCTATTCCCCACCACCACTGTAAAGAGAATAAGAATTATAAACATGTGCCCAGGTTTACGTGGATTCAAGGGATTCAAGCTCAGGTCTTCACACTTAGTGGGCAAGTGTTTTACACACTGAGCATTTCCCCAGCTGCCTTTTTACCTTACTGTGACAGGGTCTCACTGTATAGCTAATAGACCAGATGGGCTCTGAACTCAGGGTCAGTTTCCTGAGTGCTGGGTTAATATGGATATGCCTTCATGCCTGGCTATAAAGTGAGGATCTAATTTTTTTTTTTTAAGATTTATTTTATTTATTATATGTAAGTACACTGTAGCTGTCTTCAGACACCCCAGAAGAGGGGGCCAGATCTCGTTACGGATGGTTGTGAGCCACCATGTGGTTGCTGGGATTTGAACTTATCACCTTCGGAAGAGCAGTCGGGTGCTCTTACCCACTGAGCCATCTCACCAGCCCCATGAGGATCTAATTTAAGTGTGTGTTTTGGCATCAATTTTTAATGTTTAGCTCAATTGGCATGTATTAAATAGAATCAGAAGTTGAGAACATTTACCAGAATTTTTTTATCAGTTTTTTCTCTTAGAGGAACTTGGCTGTTATGTTACATTAATAAACTCTTTAAGGCACTGAACATGTTTGTGAGTCACAGTTCTAAGACTTGTAAGTGCTTGTCACAAACTGTTTAATCCAATAATACCTGTTGCTTAAAAAGGAATGTAAAAAGGAATACCTGTCTTGGTCACAGCCTTTTCTTTGGGCGAGTGGGGGGAGTGACACAGGGTCTCAATTCATAGCCCTGGCTGTCCTGGAACTCCCTGTGTAGTCCAGGGTGGCCTCAAACTCACAGTGTTGCTTGCCTCTGCCCCCTGTATGGAATCAAAGGTGTAGGCCACTACACTCAGCTTTAGGCACAACCTTGAGAAGCAAAATAGTACCCTGAAAAAAAAAAAAAATAAATAAAAACAACAATATGAACTAACCAGAACCCCCAGAGCTCGTGTCTCTAGCTGCATGTGTAGCAGAAGATGGCCTAGTCGGCCATCATTGGGAAGAGAGGCCCCTTGGTATTGCAAACTTTATATGCCCCAATATAGGGGAACGCCAGGGCCAAGAAGTGGAAGTGGGTGGGTAGGGGAGCAGGGCGGCGGGGTGGGGAGGTATAGGGGACTTTTGGGATAGCAATTGAAATATAAATTAAGAAAATATCTAATAAAAAAAATTGGGGGAAAAAGTTATTTTCTGTATTCTCAGGATCAATTGTGTGAAATGGAAAATCTACTCCTGGAGTCTCAGCAATTAAGAGAGAAAAACTGGCTCCTGCAAAGTCAGCTGGATGATGTGAGAAGGCAGAAGGAGCGTGGGTCAGTAAGAGCAAAAAGCCCTCCACCTGCACGGGTCTGCCTGCATGGCCTGCAATGAGCGAGGTTGAAGCGAACTTTACCAGACATAGGACATCCCCGTGACCTGAGAAGTGCTTGGTTGGTCATGAGGTTGTGGGCTTTTTCTAGCATTGCAGGATAAGACATTTACCACCTATCTGCTCAGTGAACTAAGCATTTGGAATATATTTAGAAGATGTAATTTTTTTTTAATTTTTTTATTATATAAATGCATTTTATACATCAAACATATTAATAACATTGAATATTTTGAGAATCAAATAATACTTTAAAAATGTGTTCAAGCCAGGCGGTGGTGGCACACGCCTTTAATCCCAGCACTTGGGAGGCAGACGCAGGTGGATTTCTGCGAGGCCAGTCTGGTCTACAAAGTGAGTTCCAGGACAGCCAGGGCTATACAGAGAAACCCTGTCTCAAAAAACAAAACAAAACAAAACAAAATCATTAAGAAATATATTCAGCCGGGCGGTGGTGGCGCATGCCTTTAATCCCAGCACTCGGGAGGCAGAGGCAGGCGGATTTCTGAGTTTGAGGCCAGCCTGGTCTACAGAGTGAGTTCCAGGACAGCCAGGGCTACACAGAGAAACCCTGACTCAAAAAACCAAAACAAAACAAAACAAAAGAAATATATTCAAAAGCCCTTATGATACCACCTGACATAGTAAGAGAGTATTAAAAACGCATTATATATCTGTGTACATTGTCTAATTATACACTTATTTTAAAAAGATTTTCAGTGTTTCTAGGAGAGAAATTATTTTATCAGTAAGTATATTTTAAAAATTTCAAAACAGCAAAAATTCTTTGAAGTTAAACATTAAGAAAGTGCTAATTTCAAACGCAGGGAGAAACATAATATTTCCATGATGTTTATAGAACATGATTTTAATATTTTCAACTGTTAATATTCAACAAACAGAATAATTACTTTAAGATATATTTTGTTGTCATGTCTCCCTTTTCATTTCTGATTTTATTAATTTGGGTACTGTCTCTGTGCCCTCTGGTTAGTCTGGCTAAGGAACTCTGTTACAGGGTCGCAGCCTTAGGAAGGTTGAGAAGCGCTGCTCTAGGTGCTCCTGATATCTGCAAGTCTACTCACCTATTTCCCATGAGCTCCACACCTTGCCATTCTTACGAAGAGCTGCATAACTTTCCCAAGTCATTTCAATTTAAGTACTTTATTTCACTTCTATAACCCAATCTAGTTCACAGGCCGTTCTTAAATAACATTCTGTTGGTGCATACTTACCTTCCAGTTTTTTGTCTTGTTGTTTTGTTTTTTCTTTTGAGACTGTCTCACTGTGTAGCCTAAAACTAGTTATGTAGACCAAGCTGGCCTCGAACTCAGATATGCATGCCTCTTCCTGCTGAGTGCTGGAATCAACATTGCATGTTACCAAGCCTGTCCTGCTTCCTTCAGTCACCATGCTGAATGGTTGTAACGTTATCTGGCTACCAAGCTCTAAAATAATGTCTAGATCTTATTTTATGTATATAGGTGTTTTGTCCATATGTGTATCTGTAACAATGTGTCCTGGTGCCTGGGGTGGGTTCTGTAACTAACTAGAGTTACAAGTGGTTGTATGCCACCAGGTAGATGTTGGGAATCAAACCCTAGTCCTCTGGAAGAACAGCAAGTGCTTTGGACTGCTGAGCCATCTTTCCAGCCTTATTGTCTGGATCTTGGCTATATGTATATTTTTTTTCTTACCCCTAAATATGGATCATTGCACACACTGCACTCCTCTCCTTGACCTTGGCTGACTTTGACATTGAGTCTCATTGTCAGTTGACTAGGCTACATTTGTGAAAAAAGAGAGAAGCCCTGCTGTGCTGTGACCACATAAGAGATTCCTGTCAAAGCTCACATCACTCAGGCAGGTTCGACAGTGAAGTCTTGCTGGCCCACTGAACTACATTTACTCTCCCAAGCCAGGCAACCTTGCAGACATGCATGTGCAGTCCAGACTGTAATCCACCTTGCAGAGATGCATGTGCAGACTGGAATCCCTTTGTTTGTCTCTGAAGCATGTATTTTCCCTGATGTTTGTATACATGTGAAGCCAGAATAGTCATCAGAAACTGCAACCTAACAGTCTGGAAAAGCCAAGATAGAGAAGAATCAGGTCCCAAGAGGCCAGACTAGCAGACGACCCTCCTGTAGCTGCTGACAGTCTGCCTTCGTTTAGTCACAGTTGATCTGCAGGTTGCCACTCAAAGCTAAGTTTCTTCACTAACTCTTCCACCAAGCTTTGGTTAGATTTCTGCACTGTACTCTTCTTGCTTTTATAGTGGTAAAAATCAGTCTAAGTTCTTGGGGGGATCCTATTTATTCCATGTGTGGGCACACTGATTATCTGTACTCATCACAAGTGTTAGCTGCATTGTAGCTACATATAATAAATGTTAATTAATTCTTGAATATACTTGATGATGTTTCCCTGTCTACTCACTAATCTATGCAGCGATCAGAGTCATCCAGACAGTCAACAGCTGAAGAATGAACATGAAGAGGAGATTATCAGAGAAAGACTTGCTAAGGTATGGCTTATTTTTTTATTATTATTATACAAAGTACTTCTGTGAGAATTGCTTTTATAAATTATATTAATGGTTATTTATTCTAGAAACCATATATTAATATATAATTGAGAAGTAAAGGTGTATCTGTCTGTAATTTCAGTACTTGGAAGACTGGCACAGAACAGTTACCATGGTCTGTGGCTCTACCATTAACAGAAAGAAGGAAGAAGGTGCCTTGTTTCTGTGCTTCTATAGGAAGCACTACATTTCCCACACACAGTTATGCACTTAGAACTTAGAAGTGTAGTGTCTTCTGGGCACCATGCTGGAATGCTTGTGAACCAGTAGCCTTTTGTATATACATATGGGACTCTGGAAGTGGACATTGATTTGATTAGCACAAAGGAAAATGGACTTGTTCCTCTCATCTTTTTTTAAAAATAAGGATATTAAAGAACCTAACGATCCTTTTTGTTTTCCTTTTTATTATAGAATAAACTTATTGAAGAGATGCTGAAAATGAAAACAAAGTAAGTATGCCATTTTATAGTTCAAATCCTTTTAAAAATATTTCTAGAGTTTATTATGGGGGAGTATATGCGTGCCATGCCACGCGTGTGGAGGTCTGAGGACAAATGTGAGAGTTGGCTCTCTTCTTCCACCATGGGCTGTAGGTGTCAAACTCAGGTCATCAGGCTCATGCAACAAGCGTTTAACCTGCAGAGCTAACTTGCCAGACCTCGTTCGTTCGTCCTTTTCTTTCTTTCTTTCTTTCTTTCTCTCTCTCTCTCTCTCTCTCTCTCTCTCTCTTTTTTAAATTTCATGTGTATGGGTGTTTTACTTTGCCTGTATATATGTTTGTGTGCTATATATGTGCATGGTACCTACAAAGGCCAGAAGAAGTTATCAGATCCCTCTGAATCTGGAGTTACAGAGTTATGAACTCTTTGATGGTGGAATTCTACTCTACTCTAAAGGGAAAATACATCCATAAAATAACGTTTTGCCTTCTGTGGTATATGTGAGTATAATTGATGTTTATTAAAGTCTTTTTTTTTTAATATTTTAAAGTTTTTATTTATGTGCATGTGTCTATTTATGGGTATGCACACATGCATGCAAGTGTCTGCAGAAACCAAAAAGAGGACATCAGAGTCCCTCCAGCTGATCAGGCAATTGTGACCTGCCCTTTATGGGTGCTTAAAATTATAACTACTCAGCCATCTCTCTAGCATCAAAATTTTTTTATTTTTTTATTTTTATTTATTTATTTATTTATTTTGTAGTTTTTCGAGACAGGGTTTCTCTGTATAGCCTTGGCTGTCCTGGAACTCACTCTGTAGACCAGGCTGGCCTCGAACTTAGAAATCCGCCTACCTCTGCCTCCCGAGTGCTGGGATCAAAGGCATTCGCCACCACACCCGGCCAAAATTATTTTTCTTGATGCCACTTTCTCAGCAGGAGTTTTAAGTAAAGCCACTTAAACAAACAAACAAACCAAAAGCATGTGTGCAATCTTCAGTTAACTATTGAGTTACTATGCTGTGAGGTTTTCTCCTCATGGACAATAAGAGCAGTTTAATGCTTCCAGCTAGTAGTAGTTAAGCTGACATAGAGGTTGGTGAACTATCCAGCTAGTTTGTAGAACTGCAGCAAATTGAGATATATCCTTTGAGACCTTGTAGTGTGGTATGTGGTGGCAGAAGTCCTTGGTGATTTGTGGTCCTTGAAGCATGAAGAGCTTACACTACATTGTGGGCATACATGCAGCACATTTTCCTAAATGCTGTAGGAACGAGATATCAAACTGCAGTAGCATAAGCAGGAAATACTTAATTTCATATGATAGGGGCCTTGGTGATACCATCAGCAACTGAGATTCCCCAGTATTCTGCTTTTGGGATGTTTGGCTACATTATGCCCACTACAGTTCCAACATCATATCTCCATAGGTTGGTGGCAGCAGTAGCTGCTGATGCTTTTCTTCTTTTCTTTTTTCAAGATCTCATTTTGTAGCCCTGGAGTTCTGGATAGCCTAAAATTATTATGTAGACCAGTCATCCTCAGGGCTTAGAAAGCCAGTATCTAGCAAGTAAAAGGTAGAACTCACAGTGCTCATGCTCAGCTAATGACAGACGTCAACCACTGCTGGGAAGTAGATGAGCTCATGTTCTTTTTTGCTACATCAAATTGAGTTTCATAAACAAGAAGCCAAGTGTCTTCATTTCTTTCTCACTGCTTCAATTCAATACTGACCAAAAGAAAAAAAAATGAAGAAAGGTTTTATGTTGATTTTCAGTTCCAGTTGATATATAGCCAATCATGGTGGTGAATAGCATGGTTCAAGAGTAGGAAGCTAAGTTTTATATTATATTGCATTTGTATTCAGGGATCAGTGAGAAAACAGAAGTAGGACTGAGCAATTAAAATTGATGGTGCACACTTTTAATCCCAGTGCTCAGAAGGCAGAGGCAGATGAGTCTCTTGAATTCAAGCTATTCTTGTTTACATAATAAATTCCAGGACAGCCAGGGCTACACAGAGAAAACCCTGCCTCAGACAGATCATTTAACCTCAAGTCATGGGCCCCAGAGTTAGATACTCCTCCTGAAAGTTTTTACTTCCTAAAGGCTCCACAATCTTCCAAAATAGTGACAGTTAGCTAGAAACTAAGTGAAAACGCATGAGCCCAAAAGGGCACTTCTCATCTTCAAGCCATCAAACCTGACCTACAGTAAGGTAGGCAGAGCAGCATCTGAACGTTTTATCCCACCAAAGCGGACGTGGAACACTCCCTGCGTTGTCTCCTTGGGTACCTCTGATCATGCTCTGGAAACACATCCCCTAGACTAAGCTGGCCTGTGTGGAGATCCTGAGTACCACCTCATCTTGGCAGTCAGTGTTACATTCTGTATGCATTGTAACAGTGTTTCCAATGGAAATCTTATCAAACTGAAACAGTTTTATAAAGTGGGTCAAATCCTACATTTTTTCATTGAGTTATATACAATGGGTAAAGTGCACACCCCGAGGAAAGGAATACTGTTCCATTGTCTGAGGACTAGGGTTTTAAAGCAGAAATGATATTCTGAGATCAGACACAATAAAGCCTACAGACTGTAACGATACCTTACTTATATCTCCACTTGGACAAGCTAAGTTTTATACTAAATTTTTATGAGGTTAGCCTGGGCTACACAATAGCCTGGCTCCAAATAAATAAATAAAATGGTTTGATGAGTTTTTCTCAGGATGAAAGTCTTGACCTAACAAAGCAACCATATCTGATATTCAGCACACTTTCTCTTCCATGCTCAAGGTGAAGCTGAGGGCCTGGGCCATGTCAGGAAAGTGTTCTGTCACCTAGGTTCACCCCAGTTCTAGCTTATGCTCTTCTGCCAACTGTACAGGAGACCTGAAGATCAGTGATACTTTCAAATCAAAATTCTGTACTTAGAAGAAAAAACCTAGTTTGAATCCTGCTTTATAATTCTATTTCCTTGAAATACTATAAACTGATGCTTATTCTAGTCTAGAAGAAGTCCAGAGTGCACTTCACAGCAAGGAGAAGGTCTGCCACAGAATGAGCGAGGAAATTGAGCGAACCAGAACTTTGGAGTCTAGAGCATTTCAGGAAAAGGAACAACTGCGGTCAAAGTTGGAAGAAATGTATGAAGAAAGAGAGAGAACTTTCCAGGTGTGTTGGATTTTCCATGCTATGTAGAAATACTTGAGTAAGTAGAATAAGCAAAAACCAAATCCCTGGTTCAGTTTCTCTAGTGTGCAGAGATATATGGCCACAGAAGCTTGACCACCTCTTGACTGGTGCTCTTGAAAAGAGATACATAATGTGATCTTCCCATCCTTGGATTGACAGGAAATGGAAATGCTGAAAAAGCAACTAGAGTTTCTTGCTGAGGAAAATGGAAAATTGGTAGGTCATCAAAACCTACATCAGAAGATTCAATATGTAGTACGACTGAAGAAGGAAAATATTAGGCTTACTGAGGTAAAACTGAAACTATTCTAAATAAATGGTGGTTTTAAAGAGATTTTAGTAAAGAAAATTGGTCTCTGCTATTTCACTTTGGGTTTTTTGAGACAGGGTCATACTCTGAAATCCAGTTTGAAACAGAACTCTCACAGCAGTCCTCTTGTCTCAGCCTTCCCAGTGGGTGGGATTATAAGTGTGTGTGAGCCACCCAATAATACTGGTAATTCAGGTTAAGTTCTCATAGATGCCAGATATTTAATATTAACTTATAAATTAAACATTCTAGCTTTAATTTGAATATATACTTAATGAGTTAAGAAAACATCTTCTCCTATAGTAATTAGATACTTAATTTCCTTTTTTTTTTAAATTACAGGAGACAGAAAAATTGCGTGCTGAAAATGTGTTTTTGAAAGAAAAAAAGAAGGAATTCTAAGGATCCCAGCTATCTTCATACACATCACTTTGTTTAGATTGATTCTTTAAAAGTGAGATTGTATTTGCTCACATGGTAGAACTAAACTAAAAGACCTTAATTATGAATCATGGTGCTCACTAATCCTGAGTATTCTGATGGATATTCTGCATGCAAACTCAGCAGACTGTTAAGTAACAATGCATTCCAAGTCACGTGTAAATTCTAGAAGATCCTTAAAATAAAAGTCTGTAGCTGAGGTCTCTGGTGAATTCTGGTCAGGTCCTTTTCTTCTTAGACTCACCTTTGGTAAACTTGCAGTGAGTCCAATAGCTATTTTGTATTGAACTTGTTCATATAGGTTTGTTTGTTTTGTAACTGTTATAGCCATTTTCTACTTGTCCAGTTTTTCAAATAAAATCTTTTTTAAAAACAATGTGTATAGATATTATGCCTTTATGTATGTACATGTACCACATGTGTGCCTAGTGTCATTTGAGGTCAGAAGAGGGTGTCAGATCTCCTAGAATTAGTTATTGGTGGTTGTGAGCCACCATTCTGGTACTGAGAACCAAACCCAGGCCCTCTGCAAGAACAAGTGCTCTTAATCTCTTAGCTAACTCTTCAGCCCTAGCTTTGAGGGCCTTAGGAACCAAAACTATAGGAGAAGCAGGGCCTCATGTGATCCAGGTTTGCTCTTAAGCTCCCTTAAGTTCCTGATCTCCCTGCCTCTGCCGCCAAAGTCCTAGGATTTTAGTTACACACCGTCACACCCGGGCTAATCAGGTTCTGACATGGATACACAAATAATACCCTAAATCAGCCCCTAACTTTCCTTGGTTTAAATCACTAAACTTGAAAGTCATATAGCTAGACAATACACTGTTGCCCACTTTTTCTCTACAAAGCATGCATAAGATGTGTGAATAGAAACCGGGCGTGGTGGCGCACGCCTTTAATCCCAGCACTTGGGAGGCTGAGGCAGGCGGATTTCTGAGTTCGAGGCCAGCCTGGTCTACAGAATGAGTTCCAGGACAGCCAGGGCTACACAGAGAAACCCTGTCTCAAAAAACAAAACAAAACAAAACAAAAAGATGTGTAAATAGTTGTCTACCTTACTCTGCCAGAACATGAAGGCCATTTCTGCTAAGAGCACTCTATTACCTTTCTAATCCCTGGGATGAAGTCTTTGACAGACGCAGCCTAGATTTGTTTTAGCTTTTCCTATCGGTTGTTGCCACACACTATCTCCACTATTAAGTGGAATAGTACAATGAGTACCCTTGAGTCTCAATTTCCTTATCTGCAAAATGGAGCGGTTTATACCACATAGGACTAATTGAGATAATCTATGCTTTTTATTTAAAATTTAATTTTATGTATTATGTGTATCTGTGTTCAGGTATTTATATGTACATGAGGATAGGTGCCTTTGGAGGCCAGAAAAGAAAACTGGATCTCCTGGAGGTATGAGGTTGGGAGGCACTTGTGGGAAGGTTGCAAGCTGCCTAACTGCTAAGCAATCTCTCCAGCCCCAGTAATCCATCCTTTTACTTCAGCCACAAAACCACCTGCATGAGAAGCAAGGTAGCATGTAAGAATGTCCATGAAAAAGCCCTTTAACAGGGAACAACGTGTTTCTTCCAAGTCCCATACATATAAATATTATTTGTATTTTATATATCAAAAAAACAAGTTTTGCTGTGTAGCCCTGGCTATGTAGAACTATTTAGAGCAGGCTGTTCTCGAACTCACAGATCCACTTGCCTCTGCTTCCTGATGTGTACCAACCACCACACTTAGCTCACTTTATACACTTCTACAGCCCTCTTTTAAGGAAATGTATCCCTAACATATATCCATACACACTGCCATTGACTGAATTCAGGATTTTTCATGTATTATGGAAGCACTAAGCTATATCCCCAACCCTCCTTTATTAAAAACAACAACAACAACAACAAAAACAACTTTTTGAGATAGTCTTAGTACCTCTGTTGGTCAGGCTGTCCTCAAAATCACTAATTCTGCCTCAGCCTCAGAAGTGCTAGGATTACAGGTGTGTGCCACCGTGCCTGGCTGCCAGCCCTCTTAAGTGAGACAATGTCTTCCTAAGTTGCTTAGGATGACCATTAACTTGCAATCTTAACTGCCTCAGCATCCTGAGTATATGGAATTACCGACAGTAGATGACATTTTACGGTTTGGGGTGTGTGTGTTTAGTTGTTTTTTCAGTTGCTTTACACGAACTTAGAAGTGACTGTGCTACTGACGGTCCAGGCAGAATAACAAACGTTATTCTCCTAGCAATTTTCCCCAAACAACGTTCTGTCTCAAGCGGCCGGTCTCCAGATCCATTATCCCCTACATCCACAAGGGAGCAGAGGTGCTTTGAAGGTGCAGATTGGCTTCAGGATTAGCATTTTGGGTGCGCATCCTTGTAAAGTGGCAGATAGCGAGCTACAGACCTCCCAGTCTTCTCAGTAGCAGGTTCCCCTTCACAGCAGGGCTCTTTCAGAAACAGGGTTACTTCCGCCGCAGGTTCTCTGAGATAAACTCCCCTCCTCCCCAAGTTCATGTCAGCAGATTCCTCTCTCACAGTAGGTACCTCTTGTGGCACCTTCCCTTCCGTGGCGCACAGTCCTCGCTACCAGATTCCCATCCCCCAGGTTCGCCTGAGCCGCAGGGTTTGCATACACTGCCGGGTATCAGCTCCAGATTTCTTTCATTTGTAGGCTCGGCTCAGCTCCGGACTCCCCACTGCAGCAGATTCGTCTCACTCGCCTGGCTCCGCCCTAGCCGGGATCACGGCGGGTGGCGGCGTGCGTGGCAGTCGGCCGTGGCGGGCGCAGCGGACCTCATGGCGGCCGGTCCGCAGTCTTCGGGTGCCGCCGTATCTGCGGCCGCTTACCCTGACTCACCAGTGGAGTTACCCGCTCGCCTACAGAAAGGCGCGATGCGGCGCCGCTTCTGGGGCGTGTTCAACTGTCTGTGCGCCGGTGCGTTCGGGGCTCTGGCCGCCGCCGCCGCCAAGCTGGCCTTCGGGAGCCAGGTGCGGCCCAGGGCGCCACGCGGGGGCGGGCCGGGGCGGGGAGGAGGGCGGCTTAACCTGGGTTCCCGCCTGCGCCCATGATGAACCACCTGGTTTTAGGCACTGCCTCCTGGGGGAGGACCTCCAAGCCCACCTCAGTTTGTCCCCTTGCCATTGCTTTTTTTGCACGTGACACCTAAGATGAAATAACCGGTTGCCCATCTCTTCCTGTCCTTGGCAAGAGTTCTGACTGAGCGCCTGCGGAGGTGGGCCGATGGTCAAGCCAGCTTCTGCATCGGAGAATTCGATCCTGACCTGGACAGGGGACTGCTTGATACAGATTTCTGGCTATTTACAGTCCTTTTGTAAAGTCATATCTTTCCAGAAGGCTACTCAGCTACCAGAAATTTGACGTCTTCATGGAAGATAACCCTCCCCTCTGTCTGCAGGCAAATTCATCTGTCAGTCAGGGTCTGCATATGCTTTGTATGAGACGTGTAAAGATCTCCCAGTCTTTCAAGGTTATGTCCATGGTGGTTGTAGCTCAGTGACACTTTCTCCTGCAGGTCAATATTGGCTTATGTGCCTTAGGCATCATTGCCATGGCAAGTGCCAATTCTCTGATGTGGACCTTCTTTAGCCGGGGGCTCAGTTTCTCTATGTCTTCGGCCATTGCATCTGTCACAGTGACTTTCTCAAACATACTTTGCTCGGTGAGTAGCCTGGTGACCTTGTTCTTAGGGTTCTTGGTGAGTTAGTTGTCCTTGGGAAACCCCTGATTTTCCAGGCTCTAGAGAGGACAGGAAGTAAAACAGAGGTTGGACTGGCTCCAGGCAAGGAACAGTTAAACATGGAAAACTTATGAGTGAAACCTATGTCACTCTGGGATAACACCAGCTTTCTCAAGTCCTTTGTCAAGAACTCTAATATTAGCTATGGGGCCTAGGGGATCTGGTCAAGGGAACCCAGTCTTGAATTGGAAGACAGCCTAACTTGGGTTTGTGATTACTGGGTACTAGCTATGTACTGGCCCTACCTGCTAGCCTGCTGAGCCTCAGTGTTCAACTAGGGTAATCTCTGACTTCCACAGAGGAGACAGAAATACATGGGTTGATCATGAAGGTGGTTGCTGGATATAAAGCACCAGACTTTGGCCTCTAGCCCCTCAGGAAGAAATCAGCCAAGGAATGGTGGAGCCTACCAGGGTAGGCCAGTTCCCTTACAGCTGTCTCTTCCACAGGCCATCTTAGGCTACCTGCTGTATGGAGAGTGCCAGGAGATCTTGTGGTGGGGAGGGGTGTTCCTCATCCTCTGTGGGCTCACCCTGATCCACAGGAAGTTTCCACCCACCTGGAAGGAGAGCAAGGAGCAGTGAGGAGTGTCGGTGGATAGACCAGACCCACTGTAAAGAGAACCATGATGCCCAACCAAGGGTTGACAAGTCGGCTGCTTCCCAGGCAGTCTGAGAGTGCAGCTCTTAACTGTCAGCCACAGGGAGATGGCGGACTAGCCACTGGCCTCTGACCTCACAGCCTGGAAGGTTAAAGCATTAGCTCCTGTAAGGGGAAGATAACCACCACAGAATGGGGCCCAAGTCCTTCAGTGTTGGTATAGTGCCTTGATTCTTGTGCACCAGGGAATCCTGGAAGACTCTGTTATCCTGGGTGGTGCAGCAACATGGCAGGTACCTGAGAAAAACATGTGGTGATTAGAATGCTGCCCTTCATGTATACCAGCACTGGCAGTTGGCAGGGCTTTCTGAAATAAACAAACTTAATGTGTCATGCCTCAGGTGGTCCGTGATGCCTATGAATCCACAGCAAAAGAAGGGAACTTGGGCTAATAAATAAACACTTGTAAATTAAAGCTACTGGGTATGGAATCAGAGTTTTTTTTCCAACTTGGAGGTAAGGGCCTCTACCCAGGTAGGTGAGTTCTCAGAATGGGGGTAGTGAGCACAAATGGAGATTTTCTCCATATTCATATGGACAAGTGACAGGAAGAGCTTGCTGACACAGGTCCACTGCTTCTGCTAACTGCTACCAAACCTCTCTCGCTCCCACAGTAGTTTCTCACTTCATATCTCCTCTGTCACTTGAATCCCTGCCAGGCACCTAGTATGGGAAGGTTTGCAGGTCCGTAAGGTTCTGCTGTGTGCTTTTGTGTTTGCCCTCTCCTCTGCCCCAGTCTCCCTTTACTTGCTCCGCTCCTGGCAACAGCCTCTGCTCCTAGGTCTAAACTCCTCTAAACTCTCAAGGGATCCAGGGCAAAAAACAAACAAAAGTCCTGACCACTCCATGAGGAAGATGTTTTAGATGAAACCAAGTCTCAGGGGCTAGTGGAGTAACTTGTCCAACACACAGCTAACAAGTGCTAGGGTGACGGTCTCTAAGCCTCATTCTTTTTGGTTTTTTGAGACAGGGTTTCTCTGTGTAGCTCTGGCTGTCCTGGAACTCACTCTGTAGACCAGGCTGGCCTCGAACTCAGAAATCCACTTGCCTCTGCCTCTGCCTGGGATTAAAGGCGTGTGCCACCACGCCCGGCCCTGAGCCTCATTCTTAATCGTCATCACTGATCACTGTCTCAACTCTCACATCAGCAAATCAAGGCCAGAGACACTGCAGTGGTAAAGATACTGTCCCACATTGTAACAAGTCTCAAAACTTTCTTGTCACTAGCCACTTCCTTGTCTGTGAGGGCTCCATGTTTCATGTGATGGTCTATGTTAATCCCATCATTCTACCACTGAGGAAGAAGAAATCCATCCAAGGCCCCATGTGGGCCAGGCACTAATCAAGACCAAGCGTGAGAAACTCGAGAGATGGCTCAGGAGTTAAGAACACTTGCTGTTTTTGCAGAGGACCTGCACCGTTCAATATCTCACACCCACATGGTGGCTCACAATCATCTGTAACTGTAGTTCTATCACATCTGATGCCCTCTTCTGACCTCACCTAGCACCAGACACATACATGCCACTCAGTCTATGTGCAAACAGTTATACGCATAAAATGAATTAAAACAAAAACAAACAAAAAGAACAAGCATTGAAGGTTGCTGAGATCCACCAGTAGGGTCTAACTGGGCAAGCCATCGTGCAGGTCAGAAGTCCATCTTGACCCAGGCACTGTCCTTGGGGGCCTATGCCTTCACTTAGACCTGTGAAGTGCATAGAGATGCTTGATATTAACTCCACAGATACAGAAAACCACAGGATCAAAACATTTTTTTACAGAGGATGAATCGTTTTCTGGAAAGCAGCGTGGTATGCCTCTGGATTCACCCCAGAACACTGGGAGAGTCCCTGCCTTTGTTGCAGAGAGTGGTTCTTTTGCAAAAAGAATAAGCTACAAGACAAGATTTGGCTTTCTGATGTGCATTTCAGATTATTACTTGAGTTTTGCTGTGTTTGCTTCAGAGCTGGAGACTGAATATTAAGTTCTATAGCCTGTGGCCTTGATCAGGTGGTTACCATTTTCTGTTCTTGTATTTATTTATATTTTAAAGGGTGTAACCCAGGGTTTCTTTTTAGTATATCCACAAGATTTTCAACTCTTATCATTAATTACAGAACATTTCTCACTAGTCAAAGAATATCATACATATCAGCAGCAACTCTCTGTCCCACTCCAGTCCCTGAGACAGACCATCTCTGTCCCACTCCAGTCCCTGAGACAGACCATCTCTGTCCCACTCCAGTCCCTGAGACAGACCATCTCTGTCCCACTCCAGTCCCTGAGACAGGCCATCTCTGTCCCACTCCAGTCCCTGAGACAGGCCATCTCTGTCCCACTCCAGTCCCTGAGACAGGCCATCTCTGTCCCACTCCAGTCCCTGAGACAGGCCATCTCTGTCCCACTCCAGTCCCTGAGACAGACCATCTCTGTCCCACTCCAGTCCCTGAGACAGACCATCTCTGTCCCACTCCAGTCCCTGAGACAGACCATCTCTGTCCCACTCCAGTCCCTGAGACCATCTCTGTCCCACCCCACTGTAGTCTCTGAGATAAATCACAAATGCTTCTGTTTTATGAATTTCCTTAGTCTATATATTTTATATAATTTTTTCACTTAAAATCCTGTGTCTAAGGCTTGGTTTTGTTGTTGTTGTTGGGTTTTTTTGGGGGGGGAGGGTTGTTTGGTTTGGTTTGGTTTGGTTTTTCGAAACAGGGTTTCTCTGTATAGCCCTGGCTGTCCTGGAACTCACTTTGTAGACCAGGCTGGCCTCGAACTCATATCCACCTGCCTCTGCCTCCGCCTCCGCCTCCCGAGTGTTGGGATTAAAGGCATGCGCCACCACACCTGGCTTAAGGCTTGCTTTTAATGTACCACATTTTAATTCTTCATTCCTCTCTGTGGCTCAGTTCCATCCTATCTTGCAGGTAGACCAGTTTGTCTGTGAATTGAAATCATGTGTTGAAACAAGTTTTTCCTCACTTTGGGGCTATTTAATATGGGTGTAAATATTAGTATAAAAGATGTTTTGTGGTAGCCGGGCTTGGTGGCGCACGCCTTTAATCCCAGCACTCAGGAGGCAGAGACAGGCGGATTTCTGAGTTCGAAGCCAGCCTGGTCTACAAAGTGAGTTCCAGGACAGCCGGGACTATGCAGAGAAACCCTGTCTCAAAAAACAAAACAAAACAAAACAAACAAACAAAAAAAAGATGTTTTGTGGAAATGCGATTTCAACTCTGTTGAGTATATAACTAGAAATGGAATTACTAGGACACAAATTAACCAATTTTAACATGGTCTCTTTGTTTTCTTATTTCTGAGACAGAGTTTCCGTATGTTGTCCTTGCTAGCTTAGAACTTGCAATATAGACCTGAGTGACCCCAAACAACTCACAGAGATCTGCCTGCACCCACCTCCCGAGTGATAAGATTCCTGTTTAACTCTTTGAGGAACAACTATACTGTGCTATAGCAGCTACACCATGTAATAGTCCAGCCATCCACATGTGAGGGTCTCAGTCACTCGTTTGTCCACACTATTGTGATCCATCTCTCTCAGTCCGTGTGTCAACTGCACATTAATTATGGCATTTTCATACATATAAAATATTTTGATCATGATAAGGCCCCACGTTTGTTCATCTTTTTATTATTACAGCCATTGTTTTAGTGTCTCGTCCAGTTGATAAAATACTCTGATAAAGTCAGCTTGAGAAAGAGCTGATTCTGGCTCATAGTTCAAGGACACAGCCTGTCCATCACTCAGGAGTGGGAGCAGTTGGCCACGTTGCGCCCACAGCAAGAGAGAGTGGTGAATGCCTGCTGCTGTTCTACTCCCTTTCCTGAGGGTCCCAGCTGGAGCCAGCACAGTAGTCCCAGTCCCATCAGCTGACCCAGGCTGTGGGGTTAATTATTAGCACTATCACAGTCATCCTAGTAGTGTCTTCTGTAGCTTTTATTTACATTTCTGTGGTGAGAAACCATGTCAAACATCTTTTCTGGAATTATCAGTCAATTATCGTCTGTGGGTAAATGTTTGGATTTTTTTTTTTTTGAATGGGGCTTGGGGACTCTTGGTTTTGTTTTTATAATGGTCTCGTTATGTAGCTCAGCCAAAATTTCCTGCATTAGCCTTCAAAGGGTTGTAATTACGGGAATAAGCAATGTCCTATTTTCCTAGATGCTGATGTAGAAGAAAAGCTAGCAGCTTGGAAATCTAGACAGCCCTGCAGTGGGATAGGATGAGTAGAGTGGAGCAGAACTGAGATCCAAAACCCAAAGAATGCTATGGTTTCTGCACGAGGGGAGTGGCTCAGCACTCCTGTCCATCATGTCCCACACCTACCCCCCCATAGCCCTAACCCTAACCCCTAACCCTAACCCTAACCTAACCACACCTAGCCCTAACCCTAAACCTAACCCTAACCCTTTCACTGCAGAGCTATTTGTGTCCTCTACTCACAAACTGTCATATTACCACCACACAGTCCACACCTAAGACCCATCCTGTACTGGCTAGTTTATGTCAACTTGACACAAGCTAGAGTCAGCATAGAGGATGGAGCCTCAACTAAGTGTGTATCTATAAGAACAGGCTGTAAATCCTGGCAGTTATGACACAAACCTTTAATCCCAGCATTCAGGTGAAAAAGGAAGGTGTATCTCTATGAGTTCGACAGTCTGGTCTGCATAATGAATTCCAGGACTCCCAGAGCTACAGCAATAATAACCCTAACTGAAGACAAAGCCTGGATGCAAAAAGGATCGAGGTCCATCTGGACCTAGGGCTCTGCCTCAGTACCTTCTAGGGGCCTCTCTTCTATTGAAAGCCTGGTCTCTGCCTTTAACCCTCCCTAGAGTCTGGACCCACTTCTCTTTTACCAGCCCACCGCTGCCACTCCCACACACTGTATTTAAGCAACCAAAAGCTTTGAGTGTGTTTGTGTGTTTGTGTGTGTGTGTGTCTGTCTGTCTGTCTGTCTTGGTCTCCCCCTCACTGAGGGAGCACTAGGATCACAGATATTTGTCATGCGATCTCAGCTTTACATGGACGTTGAAGCTGGGTGCTCCCACCTGCCCAAGAAGTGTTTTACCCACCGAGCGAACTTCTCAGCCCCAGTTTTGACCATTTAAAACTTGGTTACTTATGGGTTTTTTTTTTAAGTGATAATTGTCAGATTCTTCTAAGTATAACTAGAAGTATCTTAGAGATGGCACCAAATGCACAAACAAATAATATGCAAATGCTTTCTCCCATTTGGAGAGTTGTCTTTTTTTTTTTCCCCCTTGATCTGGTCAACCCTGCTCACTCCGGCCAGCCCTGCTCGCTCCGGTCGGTCCCACTTGCTCAGTCCCTGCTCTCTCCAGTCCAAGGATTCATTTATTATTATTCATAAGTACACTATAGCTGACTTCAGACGCACCAGAGGAGGGCGTCAGATCTCATTACGGGTGGTTATAAGCCACCATGTGGTTGCTGGGATTTGAACTCATCACCTTCGGAAGAGCAGTCGGGTGCTCTTACCCACTGAGCCATCTCACCAGCCCGGGGAGTTGTCTTTTACTTCCTTGAAATATTAATGTGCCTTTTGGAACAATGAGTTGTTTGCTCTTTCAATTTTATTTTATGTGTATGGGTGTTGTGCATTGCCTGTATGTCTGTGCGCCACCTGGCACCCGAGGAGGCCAGGAGAGAACATCAGATCCCATGGAGTTAGAGATCATTGTAAGGTATCATATGGGTGCTGGGATTCAAGCCTGAGTCTGTAAGAAAAGAAAATTAAAATTGAATTCAAAATCTGTGCTGGAAAGCTTGATGAATTACAGGTGTAGGGCAAAGTAGAGACACGCCTACATAAAAGCTGTTAACTTGTCAGCTGACACCTCTTTGCCTTCTTTATATGGTTTGGTTTAAAATTAGCCAGATTTTGCCGGGCATGGTGGTGCACACCTTTAATCCCAGCACTCGAGAGGCAGAGGCAGGCGGATTTCTGAGTTCGAGGCCAGCCTGGTCTACAGAGTGAGCTCCAGGACAGCCAGGGCCACACAGAGAAACCCTGTCTCGAAAAAATCATGTGTAACCATGCCAATTTCTACCCTTCCCCCTACCCTTCCTCTATATAAACCCCTAGCTTTCAAGCCTCAAGGTCGATTCCTCTGTCTCCCTGCAGGAGATACAGCCCGGAGCTCCGTGAATGAATGAATGAATGAATGAATGAATGAATGAATGAATGAATGAACGGCCTCATGTTTTTTACATCAAGACAGTCTCTTCTGATTCCTTGGGTGTACGCCATCCCGAGACTCGAGTGGGGGGATTCCCTCTGGGTCTTACAGGTCCTCTGGAAGAGCAGCTTGTGTTTTTAACTGCTGAGCCATTTCTCCATCTCTGCACATGATTTTTTAATTTTTGATGAAGTCAAAATGGATTTTTTCTTTTGTGTGTGCATATGGTGCCATATCAAAGAATACAGCCAAATAAGAATGTGACAGCAAAATAAATAAATAAGTAAATAAAAAAGAATGTGACAGCATTCAGATAATACAGATAATTGAAGTGAAATTGCTTTTTAACTCTAGATAGTTGACCTAACTAACATTTTAAAGGGTTAATTTGTATTTAGAACATTTGATAGAAGGCAGGTGCAGAAACAGAAAGACCCATTAAAGAATCTGCAGCCGGGCTGGAGAGATGGCTCAGCCATTAAAGGCTAGGCTTACAACCAAAAATATAAGAATCTGCAGCCATTTTGGTAGGAGTGAAAGAGGTGTTAGTAATCAGACCCTAGGGTTCCCTAAGGCGGTTCATGCCTTTAA
The DNA here is from genome assembly GCA_902729485.2 of Mus minutoides. Taxonomy (NCBI): domain Eukaryota; kingdom Metazoa; phylum Chordata; class Mammalia; order Rodentia; family Muridae; genus Mus; species Mus minutoides. The sequence continues at coordinate 338,057 of LR750059.1, forward strand.
TCCTCAGGAGTCTGAGTTAGGCAGATCTCTGTGAGTTCAAGGCCAGCCTGTTCTGCAGATGGAGTTCCAGGACAGCCAGGGCTACACAAAGTAACCTTGTCTCAAAAAATTAATATTTATGTGTATGACTGTTTTGCCTTCTGTGTGTGTGTGTGTGTGTGTGTGTGTGTATCATGTGATATGTGTGTACCATAAAATGTGTGTGCCTTGTGTTTGCAGAGGCCAAAAGAGTACATAAGATCCCCTGTAACTGGATTTATAGGCACTTATGAAGCTGCTGTATGGGTGCTAGGAACCAAATCCTGGGTCCTCTTGCAAGAGCAGTAAATGCTGAGCCATCTCTCTTGCCCAATTTTTTGTTATTTTAAAAGTGTGTGTGTGTGTGTGCGCGCGCGCCAACAGAGGGTAAAAGGGATGTTGGGTCCCCTAGAACTGGAGTTATAATCATTGTGAGCCATCTGACATAGATACTGGAAACTGAACTCAGGGCCTTAGTGCAGGAAGCACTGTTTAACTGCTGAGCCATCTTTCTAACCCCAAGCCCCACCCCAAGGTATTTCTAAGGTGGAGACAGCAGAGCTCTCTCAGTGCTCAGTATGAAGAGGACAGTTGATGCTGCTGTGATTTGGGTCTGCTCAGTTGGAAGGCTGAAGATGGCAGCAGTGAAATGAAGAAGGCTGTGAGAAAATCGTGACAATAAAGAAGGCCCTGGGTTACACACACACACATCCACCACATGCATACCACATACACACACCACATACTACACACATTACACACACACCACTACACACACACACCGCACACACGACTATAGACCTATTAATTAAGGGGTAGGAACCCATAAAATATGAAGGTCAAGAAGAAGCCTCAAACTCAGCAGTACAAAGAAGATTCTTGAAGTTCTGAGTGCTGAGATCCCGAGGAAGAAGAGGCCTAGAGACTGAGCCTGTGTGTCTTAGCATTTAGAAGTTCAGAGTGGTGTAGCAGAAATGTGTAGGCAAGGAAGAAGAAACAGCTAGTGAGGTAGGATAACCAGGCTAGAATGGCCATCTGAAACCATTCCCAGAGTGCAGTGCACATCCAAGTGAAAGCTGCAGAAGAATGGACTTGAGAGAAGGCCACTGGGTTGTCAGGGATTGTTGGAGTCCACCGCCCGCGGTTGACTCACAGTACAGACTGGGTTCCCTGAAAGACGGTCTGGGGCTGAAAGGAGACTAGGGTGAGGGAGAAGAAATGGACGCCAAGACGAATTTACTCCATTCAAAGTGTCTAATTTTATTTAGGGTTCTTTCTTAGTTTTAAGAAGGAAGGCCCTGATCCCCCCCCCCCCCCCCGTCAGTTCTGCGCAGGCGCCTGGAATTAAGGTGTGAAGCCTGAAGCACTGTGGGATGTCCCAGCTGTAAGCAGTGAACTGGGCAGAGCCAGGGTCCAGGGCGCTCTGGAAAGTCTTGGCAGGATGCACTTCCCAGGAGAGGCACATAGACTGACAGCAGGATTCCAGAGTAGCTCAGGTGTGGTTTAGCAAGACAATGGAAAGGGGGGGGGCAGCCCAAGGTACTGGTGAGACAGGAGAGAAGCCCAGAGGGCCCAGAGAATTAATAGAAATATGCAGCTGCAAGGGGTGGAGGCTGGGGGGTGGGAAAACTTCTAGAAAGTTCTGGAGACCTGGGATATGAGAGGCTCCCAGGACTCCATGGGGATGACCTTAGCCAAAATGCCCAACAGTGGGGAGATGGAACCTGAAGAGACCACCTCTAGTAAATAGCCAGGGCTCCCAGGGGAGGGATGGGGTCACCAACCCACCTTCGAATTTTTTGACCCAGAATTGTTCCTGTCTAAAGGAAACACAAGGACAAAATGGAGCAGAGATTGAAGGAAAAGCCATCCAGTGACCAGTCCAACTTGGGATCCATCCCATGCACAGCCACCAAACCCTGACACTGTTGTTGTTGTTGTTATTATTATTATTATTATTATTATTTGTTTTTTCAAGACACAGTTTCTGTGTATAGCCCTGGCTGTCCTGGAACTCACTTTGTAGACCAGGATGGCCTCGAACTCAGAAATCCACCTGCCTTTGCCTCCCGAGTGCTGCCTGACACTGTTATTGATGCCATGTTGTGCTTGCACACAGGAGCCTGGCAAGGCTGTCCTCTGAGAGGCTCTACCAGCAGCTGAGTCAGATGCAGATACTTACAGCCAAGTATTGGACTGATGTCGGGAACCAATACAGAAGTTAGGGGAAGGATTGAAGTATCTGAAGGGGATGACAACCCCATAGGGAAATCAACAGTATCAACAATCTCCGACCCCTCAGAACTCCCAGAATCTAAACTGCCAACCAAAGAGCAGATATGGCTGGCCTGTGGCCCCTGGCACATATGTAGCAGAGGACTGCCTTGTCTCCCTCAGTGGGAAAGGATGGGGCTAATCCAGTAGAGACTTGAGGCCTGAGGGAAAGGGGATATGGTGGGAGTGAGAACCCTCTCAGAGGCAAAGGGGAGGGGGTAAAGAACTCTGGGAGGGGGGATTGGGATGGGACCACATTTGGAATGTAAATAAAATAATAAAAAAAAAGATTAACAGAAAAATGAATAAAAAAGAAAATTGCCACAGAGAGAGATAATCAAAACAGCACGTTACTGACATTAGCATAGATATAAGGAGCAGTGTTAGCAGGGTGTGTGGGTGTGGTGTGTGCTGTGTGTGCTGTGTGTGTGGTGTTTGTGTGTGATGTGTGTTGTGTGTGTGTGGTGTATGTGTGGTATGTGTGTGGTGTAGGGAGGGTGTTTGTATGTGGTGTGTGTGGTTTGTGAGGTGTGTAGGCCAAAGGTCAACTTTAAGTGTTGCACCTCAAGTGCCATATACTTTGGGTTTGTGTGTTTGTTTTTGAGATTCTCTCTTATTCATTCGGCTGGCCGGCTCTGACCTGTAAATCCCAAGGATCCTCCTGTCTTCCCCTCCTTAATTCTAGAATTACAAGTCCATGCCATCAGATCTGACTTTTTTCCTGGGTTCTGAGATTCAAAGCCAGGTCCTCAAGCTTGGATAACTTCACTGAGTAATTTCTCCAACCCCATATCACTAGGAACAGTCCTGTGTGATAGTCAGTCTTGATTGACAGATTGATTGGACTGAGAGTGACTTAGGAAGTTAGGCAACACTTCCAGGGTCATCTGTAAGAGTGTTTCCAAAGGGGATCCACAGAGGGAGAAAATCTGTTCTGAATGGGTGGTTCCATTCCTAGATGGGATTAACAGAAAAAGAAAAGTGCAGCTCCTCTCCCACTCTCTAGACTTCCTGACCTCTGTGGTGGGAGCCTCTCTGCTTTGCTGCTGGCCGCTCTGCTCTGCCGCTCCCTCAGCCATGGCAAGATTGAAACAGTGAACTAAACTTCTCCTCCTAAGTGTCACTGAAAAAGCTTGTTACCGCTGAGTTGCGTTCCCATAAAATTAATGCTGAAATCTCAAATCACAAATTTGACTGCATTTAAAGACAGGATCTGTGAAGGTCAAGTTAGCTGAGATCACAAGCAAGAGTTGTGCCCCTAGAAGGCATTCGAAATCTCTTGTTATAGCTTTTATTTGCATTTTCCTTATTGATCTGTTCAGTCTCTGTGGGCTCTTCTAATCTCCTCCTCTGGGAACTGTCAAATCAGTGAGGTTCCCTCTTTCCTTTCAAGTTGGTTTTTGTTGTTGTTGTTGTTGTTGTTGTTTTGTTTTGTTTTTTGTTTTTTCGAGACAGGGTTTTTCTGTATAGCCCTGGCTGTCCTGGAACTCACTCTGTAGACCAGGCTGGCCTCGAACTCAGAAATCCGCCTGCCTCTGCCTCCCGAATGCTGGGATTAAAGGTGTGCGCCACCACGCCCAGCTCTAGGCGACAGATCTTACTCAAGTCAGGAAGTCAAGCCTCAGACCCACAGAAGGTACAGCAGGGAAACCCCCCCCCAAAAAGGAGCTCATCACTGCATGGCTGTGACCCCAAGTATGGCTGATGGTGGAGAATTCCTAAGCAAATGTAGGGACTAACACAGGCCTGGGAGCAGGGGCAACTCAGATCTTCACGTCTCAGGCAGCTCTGCCACAATCAACTTGTCTAGCACTGGAATGGCTTGATGAGAAGAGATTTTGTGGTTTATTAGAATCCTTTGTTTTCTCTTGTAAAGTTGTTTATATACATATGAGTTGAATAGAGATAAGCAGAGGTTCAGATGTAAGAAGAAAAGATGTTGTTCACAGAGGTCTCTGGGTACTGTTTACAAACTCCTCCCTGTCTCCACAGACATAGAGGTCAGAAGTCCATCTTTATGATCCAGGACCAATATGTGGCGCCAGGGCAGCTCCTGTGGTACTGGGATGGTTGCCAGGCCCACGGCTGTTCCTTCCTCAGAAATGAGGGAGGTGGACGCAGAGGTCTGGTAGAACAGGCATGGATCCCCAAAGCAGCCCTTCCCAGGCCTTCCTTCCAGGAGTAGAGGACCTTGTGTTACATAGCTCTAAGAGAAAAACCTGGCTTATAAGCTCTTACTCAGGTGTCCTCAGGCTACAGCCCCTGTATCCTTCCTGTGGGCCAGCTGAGCTCTGTACCCAGCCCTGGCCAAGCATACAGTTGTCAGGGCCCTGTAAACCACATCCTCACACATCATCTTCGTTAACTCAGTCTCTTCACAGACTCAGTCTCGAGCAAGAACTCTGAACAGGAGCCCAGCAGGCAAAAAGAGGCAAAAAGAGGCCAATTCTAGTCCCAGCTGGTGGTCTCAGGCCATGTCATCTCCCACCGCTCACCTGCAAGCTTACAGACCTTTCCTGCCAACCCGTCCCTCTCTCCTCCAAGACCCTGCCTGGGTTGAGAGGGTCAGGAACTCATTTCCTAGGAAGCTGCATTCTGTCCCTGGTGGGGCCCACGGCTCATGGCTTCTCTGAGCAGAACAAAGTGTATGAAGATGGGCTGACATAACATGCCTTACCACCAGGCCCTGGCACAGCAGGAACAGCAGTTCTGGAAGGTGAGAGCTTCTGTGACCTGTAGCCAGCTGTTACTGTTTAGTGACCCTAAGCACCAGGTAATAGTGAGATGCCACATAGACAAAGTCAGAGCCAGCTCAATGCGGGCAGAAGGAGGTTGGATTCCTCATATGACAGCACACAGTGGATCTGACCCCAAGTCTGATCTCTATGGATACATCTGCTCTCACCCTGGTACCCTGGGTTTCTGGCCCAGAAGATACTAGAGAAAGCTTACGCTGCTGAGGTCCCTCTTCTGTGAAAGGAACTGCATAGGCCAAGAGAAGAGGCTGGAGCACAGACCCCGTGGTTCCTGTGTCAGGACTCTTCCCTTTCTGTTTCAAATGTTGAACAGCTCAATTTTATGTAATTCATGCACATGGCCCTACATTCTGATGATACAAGAAGAAATAGAAAAGTACGTCTCTTGCTAATATTCTTGGCCTGCAATCAGGGTATAAAACCTGCAGAGGGAACCTGCAGAGGCAGGCTGTCCCTTTGTCAGTGCAAGAGCAGTTAAGGATGAGTCTCTGTAGTTAAGATCTGCAGATGAAGCTTCTCAGGCTGTCTGTGCTCTCTGATATCCACGGAGACACTTTCTAAGGACACAACAGCGGCTACTAAATGCTGGAGCTCGGGAGGTTTTAGGTCTTACTCCTGCTCTGGGGCCTTTGCTGCTGTGCCAAAATAGCTTTTCACTAGAATTAACATCATTTAAAACGTTAACAAGTATGAGGTTGAGGAGATGGTTCAGTGGGGGAAATGCACAGCAAATGTGATCTCAAGAAACCATATAAAGCTGGGCGTGGTGATGCATGTCTGTATCCTCAGTGCTGTAGAAGATGAAGACAGTGAACTCCCAGAGTTTGCTGGCCAGCAAGTCTCAGGAAATGGTGGGCCCTAAGTTCAGTGAGAAATCTTGTCTCCAAATAATAATGTAGTGAGGTTGCAGAGATGCTTAGCAGTTAATAACACGTGCCCTTTGTTCTTGCAGAGGATCTAAGTTTGGTTCCTACCACATCCATACTTGGAGGCTCACAACCACCTATAACTCTAGTTCCAGGGAATCCAACACCTTTTTATGGCCTCCCTGGTCATCTATACATATATGTGCATACATACACACACAGTAATAATAATAATAGTAATAAATTTAAAAGTTGGATAATTGTAGAAAGCAACACCTGACATTAACTTCCAGCCTTCAGGCATATGTGCACAAGCAAATATAACATATATACACATATACACTTAATGCACACATAAATACACACCAAACAAACAAAAGACCTTATAGGTATCCCTAAGGAAAATAAAAGATGGAAGTCCATGAGAGACAGATGGCATGTTTAGGCCACATCTCCACAAGAAGGCCTGTGGTTCTTCCTGTAGAACTATAAGGATGAATTGCCTATGTGAGAACCTTTCCCTGCAGACTGAAAGGGAGGAACTGTTGCTCAACTGTGGGAAAAAAGACTGTCTGCCATGTGTGAACAGCAAAGTCTCCAGCACCTACATCCTCGCCACAGATGCAGAACACACTGATGTAAGATGTAGAACCATTGGTGTAAGGCTTGCACACATTCTCAGTGGACATAGTACATCTGCCAAAGTCTAAAAGAGAATGGTAATTGGTAGCTAGGGCCACTGGAAAAATCCTGAATCATATGTGCATTATATGTTCAAAATACAAACAAAAATTAAAACATTAGCCATCCTTTATTTAAAAAAAAATAAGCCGGGCATGGTGGCGCATGCCTTTAATTCCAGCACTCGGGAGGCAGAGGCAGGCGGATTTCTGAGTTCGAGGCCAGCCTGGTCTACAAAGTGAGTTCCAGGACAGCCAGGGCTATACAGAGAAACCCTGTCTCGAAAAACCAAAAAAAAAAAAAAAAAAAAAGCCATGAAATCAGTAAAGATCGTCCCAGCTTCTCTGGGGGTCTCAGGATCCTGGCTTTCAGTGACTTGTTCCTGGGGTCACAGAAGATACATGGCGCCATTCTCTGTGCTCCTCCTTCCTTTGAAGTAGGCTCATCTTGTCTCCAGTATTTCCTCCTAGGGCTGATATGGAAGATGATTAAGGTTTTGTTTCTGAACGATATGGTCCCCAAGCCTCGCCCCTTGGCAGCCACTGCAGGGTTGCATCTAACCCAGGAGCATATAAAAAAGGGGCCACATCCTGCTCTGAGAATGACTCTGGCAGTGCCTTTGGCATCAGACTAGAGTCTTGAGAGGGCTGCAGAGAGAGGTAGCAGGACCATGGACTCCAGGAATGGTGAGTGGGTAGAACCATCACAGTGGTATCTCGGCCTCTGGGCACCGGCTGGGGTCCAGCCCTCTGATCCAGTCACTTGCCTCAAGGCATGGTGCCTGGGCCATTGTCCTCCTACCTAATCCTCAAGGCATGATGCCTGGGCCATTGTCCTCCTACCTAATCCTTGGCTTGCTGTCTTGTTCATTGGCGAAAACCAAACTTTTAGCTACATAGGAATTCTGAAATTCCCCCAAATACTTGTGAGAGTAAGAATGTCTGATCACTTTTCACTTGTACTCCCTCACGCTGACCACGTCAGCTTTTGTGTGGGCAAGTTAATGTTTTCTGCGACCTGACACCACACACCATGCAGCTTTGTTCTGGATACAGAGCCATGGGTCAGGCAAGGAATGACTGCTTTGGAGTTCCGCAAAGGGGTGTAGTTCAAGTGACACACTGAATGAAAACATAATTCTTCATAGCTCCTAGGCCACAGAGACTCTTATGATGGCTGAATGCTTATCCGTATTCAAAAGAGGAGTACAGCAGGGTAAAGGCTGTGCTTGCTGGGAGGATCTGCCTGTCGGAGAGATGGTTCCAGTTGAAGTTTGCATACATAGCAGTGTGTCTTTGGGGTTTCTCAGCCATAATAAAAAGACAAGTCTATGAAAGTGCTTTGCAAATGACTAAGGACAACTGTGCTAGGTTATTTTATGTCAATTTGATACAGGCTAGATTTATCTGAGAGGAGAAAACTACAAGTGAGAAAATGTCCCCATCGTAGGCAAGCCTGTACGGCATTTTCTTAATTAGTGATGGATGGGGAGAACCCAGCCCATTGTGGGTGGGGTTATCAATGACCAGGCAGTCCTGGGGTCTATAAGAAATCAGGCTGAGCAAGCCATGAGGGGCAAGCCAGTAAACAGCACTCCTCCACAGCCTCTGTATCAGCTCCTGCCTTCGGGTCCTGTGAGGTTTGAGTTCCTGCCTTGGCTTCCCTCAGTAGACTATGACTGGGGATATATATGTAAGCCAAATAAACACTTTCCTTTGAAAGCTGCTCTGCTTATGGTGTTTCATCACAGCAATAAGAACCCTAAGGGGTGGAGAGATGGCTCAGTGCTTAAGAGCACTGACTTCTTTTCCAGAGGACCCCAACACCCACATGGAAGCTCACCTGTAACTCCAGCTCCAGGTGATCAGACATCCTCATAGATATACATGTAGGCAAAACACCAATGCACATGAAATAAAAAATAAGTGAATCATAAAAAAAAGAAACCTTAACCAAGAAAACAACTTGAAAAAGTATGGAGTTTCCTGGTCCAGCCAGCATGACGAGGGGAGAAATCCTCAGGCAAATGGCAAAAGACTGTAAGCTCAGGGTCACCAATGATAGAGCAGTGTGAGGAGGGCCTAACACACGTGACATGTCCTCTCTGATAACTGAGGACTTTCAGCATGGGGAGAGAATGAGCCATTTCCTTAGGAATAACAACAACACAAACAGTAACAAGTAATAACTGGTCACTGCAAATATTAGCCCTCTCCCACCCATGGCTCCAGTCCCTTCTCCAGAGGCAGGCAGGACAGTGTCTCAGCAGCTGCATCTGCCATAAACAAATGCTTGCTTGTTAGAGTAACAGAAGGCTTCTCCTCAGGTGTTTTCAATCCTCTTTCTAGAACTTTTCCTGACACTTCCTTTCTCAGCACCCCAGTAGGTCTTGTCCTCTAGGTTCTGCTGTCTTTGTGGATGGTGTGTGCTCCCTGCGGTTGCATCTCTTCCAGAGCTCCTGCTCTTCCTTCGTGTCGGACCCTTCCACCCACCTTCTAGCTCACTTCCATGTTGACTTCTGTTTCTGGATCACAGTTCTCTTCCAACTTGTTTGCTAGGTTTTTAAGAGAGAATGAGTGGGGAAGGGAGAGGGAGAAGGGAGAGGACTATTACACACATGTGGGAGTCAGAGGCAACTTACAGGAGTCTGTTCTCTCTTCCCACCATATGGGTCAAATGGGCCCAGAGGTTGAGCATCAGGTCATCAGCCTTCGCAGCAAGCCCCTTTACCAATTGAGCCATCCTGCCAGCCCTTCACTGTTTTTTTGAAATTTATATTTATTTTTGTGTGTGCCTGATGCCCATCAAAGGCAGGAGAGTGTGTTGAATTCCCTGGAACTGGAGTTATAGACTGTTGTGAGTTGCCATGTGGGTGTCGGGAATTAAACCCTGATCTACAAGAGCAGCTAGAGCTCTTAACTGCTGAGCCGTCTCTTCAGATCCTTTCACTGTATATTTAATTTCAAGAAATACTTTTATTTTTAGAAGTTATTTTAAGTATTTCTGGTAAATATTTTAAATTTTTTTATTTAAAAAATTTTTATTTTATATGTATGGGAGTTTACCCTGCATGTATGTCATTGCATGACTTGTGTGCCTGGTGCTCAAGGAGGCCAGAAGATGGCGTCTGATCCCCTGGGACTGGGATTACAGATGGTTGTGAACCACCGTGTGGGTGTTGAAAATCGAACCTGAGTCCTTGGAAAAGCAAGTGTCCTGAACCACTGAGCTATGTCTGTAGCTCCTCCTTCCACGGCCCTTTTGAATTGCTTATGTCCCCAACATATTTTAACTTAGATATGTCATCGTCCAAAGCCTCTAACATACTTTCTTTTGGAGTGGATGTGGGGTGAGACAATTTGAGAATCTGTAGCCCTGGTCTGGAACACACTTTGGCAGCCCAGGCTGACCTCAACCTGCCACCCTCCTGAGTGTGGGGATTACTGGACGAACTGCCATGCCTGCTTTAATCTTTGATTTCTTTGGAGAGAATACTGGGACCTTTTCTGTGGAAATCCTGTAAAACCGTGGCTGAAAATGAGTTCCTTTGATGAGGATTAATGTTTGTACTCTAAATCAGTGACAACTTTTGGCCTATGTGCCTAGGACAACAGTTTATACTCCCAATGTGAAGAGGTCCAGCCCTCTGCAAGAAGAGGTAAGATTCAGAGAGCTTAAAAATTTCTGTGTTCAGTGGAACTCCTGTGCCTACAGCAGTTCTATAAAGACTCAAGGAATGCCCAGTGGCCTCAGACGGGTACTGAGCACAGTATCTTAGTTAGGATTTCTATCTCTGTGATGAAATGCCATGACTGAAAGCAACTTAGGAAGAAATGTGTTTATTTCAGCCTACAGCTTTCACTCAGAGAAGTCAGGGCAGGATCCTGGAGACAAGAGCTGATGCAGAGGCCATGGAGGAGTGCTACTTACTAGCATGCTCCTTGTGGCTTGCCCCTACTGTCTTCTTATAACACCTAAGACCAGAAGCCCAGGGGTATCACTGCCCATAGTTAGTGTGGATCTCCCACAACAGCCATTGATCAGGAAAGCACCCTATGTGGGACTCACTCATGACCCTCTGAGCTTCAAAGGACTTGGCAAACCCACTTCTCTGTCTACCATCCATAGCGCGTGCAGTTTGTCCTAGGTTCAGGCCAGCTCTACCCCACAGCTGTTTTGTGTGGCTCTCCCATATACTGACATCTCCAAAATGCTCTTGTGTCCAGTGCAACTGAGCTCAACTCTCACCAATAGCCTCTCCTGGGCTCTCTTCATGGACTCTAACCCTGCCACATGGCCCAAACCTCAGCTTCTCTCCATGACCTCTTCAGTTCTGGGGTTTTCACTACTACTGAGACTAACTATGTCTTCACCAGTGGCATGCCTCAGCTGAGCTCCATGACCCATTCATGCCTTCAAAACCATGGGAGACTCTTAAGCTGTCAGGCTGAACTGCCAGCATAAGATGCAGCTTTCACCCCTTCTGGACCACTGGTTCAGTGTACTGACCCTGAGGAAATGTTCCCAGGTTTGTGATCCTCAGTGATGCTGGTCTCTTCTTAATTGCTGCTACTCTCTCAGCTCCAGATAACCATTGATTATCCCAGTAAAACAAAAGTTTTACTTCAGTGTTTCTGATCTCCTGTTAATCTTCAGCCCCAGGTGAGGAGTGGAGGAAGTTCAGGTCCTAGTTGTGCCTCTGGACTCTGCAGAAATTCATCCCGAATGCTGGGAGTCCTTCAGAGCTGGGAAAACGCCTGTACCTTGGGTCATTTCACCTCACCAGACAATTGCAGTTTAAGCCAGCGCTTCCCAAGGGGTTCTGGGTTCACAGAAGCAGGGATTCTAGAGAAACCTCTTCTCATCACCTGGGTGGCCTAGTAACCCAGGCTCTCTTAGACATCTAAGGCACTGCTGTCTTCCTTTAACAGTCCCTGGAAAACAGACATTCCCCAACTTAACCTCAGGCACATGCGATCCACCTGATCCCCTCACATCAATGTAGAAGTGCATCTCAATAAGTTTGATAACTCACCCAGGTGCTTCCAATGCGTGCCATGGCAGCACGGCACACTGGGATTAAGAACCGAGCCTCCATCTGGTCCTAACTGATACAAGACAGAGCGACTCCCACACCTCAGGCTCGGGGGTCACAGAGGAAGAGGGATTGGTAAGATTCTAAGAGCCAGAAGAGCCAAAGTTAGCTGTGAAGTTGTGTTTCCTAGAAATAACATGACTTGAACAAGAATAAACACCAAGAGCCATGTCCATGTGGATAGAGAGAAGCTCACAAGGCCTCAATGCCATACGAAGAACTACAGGCAACTAAGGAATGCTGGAGAACAGGAGAAACAGTCTTCCCCAGGGAAGAGCACACCAATTATACCAACTGGTCAGCCTGAAAAGATATACATATGAGTAACATTCTATGGACCAAGCAGGTTGTATTACATATGGAGAGAGAGAGAGAGAGAGAGAGAGAGAGAGAGAGAGAGAGAGAGAGAGAGAGAGAGAACCCCAGAAAGGGCTTGTCATTTCCTTCACCAGTTGAGCTCCTTGGCAGAAGCAAACTAGAGAGGGGCCTCAGTGGGAAGAGGATGCTGATTCCCTTCACACTGCTCTGGCCCTCTTCACTGGACCATGAGAGTTCTTGGAGCCACAACTGTTTGGATAAAAAAGTTGAGTTTGGCAACTTTATAGTCTACCATTCTCTTTGGGGTGTGAACTCCCATCTCATGGTGTTGTCTTATTTGCAGCAATCCAACAGCCGGGCTGACAGAAACGGAGAGCAGTCAAATGCCCCCCTCCCCCACTCCTCGATAGCATCCAGGAACCAGTTTACATACCTGGGAGGGTGAGCAATAGGGACACCACCTAACAGCTACTGGTGGAAATGCTCAGCAGGGTTATGACTTCCATCTGTCAGCTTGGTCCTCCACAATCTTGTGAGGACAATATGTACACAACCAATTTAAAGATAGAAGACTGTCTTAGAGTTTCCATTGCTGTGAAGAGACATTATGACCATGGCAACTCTTTTTTTTTTTTTTAACGTTTAGGGTATTTTTTTAACTTTTTTTTCCCCCGCTCGCTCCGGTCGGCCCCACTCGGTCTCTCTGGTCCAAGGATTTGTTTATTATTATTATTCATAAGTACGCTGTAGCTGACTTCAGACGTACCAGAGGAGGGCATCAGATCTCATTACGGGTGGTTGTAAGCCACCATGTGGTTGCTGGGATTTGAACTCATCACCTTCGGAAGAACAGTCGGGTGCTCTTACCCGCTGAGCCATCTCACCAGCCCGACCATAGCAACTCTTATAAATGAAAATATTCATTGGGGCTGGCTTACAGTTTCAGAGGTTAGTTCGTTATTATCATGACAGCATGTGGGCAGACATATTGCTGGAGACGGAGCTGAGAGTTCTACATCTTCATCGGCGGGCATCAGAAATGATTGTGTGCAACACTGGGCATAGCCCGAGCATATGAGACTTTAAAGCCCACTGACTGATGTAGTGACATACTTCCTCCAACAAGATCACACCTCCCAATACTGTCAACCATTCAAACATATAAATTCATTCCTATTCAAATCACCACAGATACCAAATCTCAGATTATCATGGCCCCCAGGGATAGGACAAGGATACCCCTCTTCCCCTCCTTGAACTGTCAGTTAGGAGTTAACCTTGTTTGTGTCTTCCCACTGTGTGCTAACAGTGCTTATCGTTTATGCTGTGAATATGGAGAGAAAGCTGAATACTGCTGCCCACCACACATCTGAGTACCAGACCAAGAAGCCCGTGCTCAGGCGTGGACAGATATTCACTCTGAAGGTGATACTAAACAGACCTCTCCAATCTCAGGATGAACTGAAGATGATATTCACTTCCGGTGAGGCCCCAGCCCCAGGAGCAGGATGGAAGGTTGGACGAAAGGTTTATAAATGTGCAATGGCCAAGAGTGACTTTGATCCTGAAACCTTAGCTTCCCCATGCTGAGTATGGTCTGAGAGCTGCATTAATCACTGGTGCTGCAGTTGGTAAAATCCTTGGCCAAACAGTGGAGATAGCCAGGGAAAAGTCAGAGCAAGACAGGCCTGTCAATGGGGCAGCTGTCCTTGAGGAATCTGGAACATGTTGTAGAGATGACCTGCAGGACTGTTAATGACACTGTAGCTTTGTGGGCTTGAGGTAAACCATAATAGCAATCAAAACCTGAGGGGCTAAGGAGATAGTCTAGTCAGTGATCTGACTGTCACACAAGCATAAGGACCTGAGTTTGTGTCCCCAGTCACCCATGTGAAAACCAAGAAGTACAGTGCTTATTTGGTGGAGCTGTAGACAGGCTGATCCTAGAACTCACAGACCAATCAGCTTAGGCTAATTGGTGAGCTCCAAGTTGAGTGAGAGGGCTTGTTTCAAAAAACAAAAACAAGGCCAGGCGTGGTGGCGCACACCTTTAATCCCAGCACTCGGGAGGCAGAGGCAGGTGGATTTCTGAGTTTGAGGCCAGCCTGGTCTACAGAGTGAGTTCCAGGACAGCCAGGGCTATACAGAGAAACCTGTCTCAAAAAACAAACAAAACAAAACAAACAAACAAAGAAACAAAAAAGATGGAGAGTGACTAGGAAAACCTTCAATGTTGACCTCTGGCAGGCACACACACACACACACACACACACACACACATGTACACACACCCACATACTGCATTTTGGCAGGAAGATCATTAGTTTAATTTATGTTGTAGTGACTATACTGGGCAGGGCTAAACAATTTAACAAAACAGAGACATGCAAAAGGGTTATAGGCAAGGATGTAAATGGGGTAGCCTTGCCTAATTTGTGCAAACTGCAACCCAGATAGCCAAGGTGGAGGAAGACCATGAGCCCTGCCAAGGCAGGGGGACCAACCAACAATTGAGGGCTGCATACCAGGAGCTGTGAAGGAGTGGTAGGTAGGCAAAGATGCCGTACTGGGGTTGGTGTCAAGACTCACTTTCCTGCTGGTGTTTCCAGGACAGAGAGTCCCATCCTACACAGTGGAGCTTGATCCGATGACATCCTACCGTTCTAAGGGCTGGCAGGTGAAAATTGCCAAACAGTCTGGCATAGAGGTGAGGACCATCGTGTTGGGGTACTGTCTGCTGGTTTTTGAATAGTTCTCTGACTCAACTGAGAATTTCCTGTTTCTCCCTTCCTGGCCGTCCAATTGTGGAATGATGCTTCCTGTCCATAGCCTTGGCTCCGGGTACATCAGTTCCCTCTTGCTTACACATAAGCACACGGGAACTCTGACTAGTCAGATGGATTGCATGGCTCTTGTTTTCATTTATATTCACTGGAGGAAGGAAACAGGAAAATGAATAAGAATAACCCATCAGAGCCAGTGTGGCACATGCGTGCCTTTATTTCCTGCCCTCTCTGGAGATAGAGGCAGGCAGATTTTTTTGAGTTCCTGACCAACCTGGTTGGTCTGCAGTGAGGTCCAGGATAGCCAGGGCTATAGAGAGAGACCCTGACTCAAAGAGAGAGGGTAGAGGGAGGGAAGAGGAGAAACAGAGTCAGAGGGATAGAGACAGGAGAGAGGGAAGAAGAGGAGAAATGGGGGGAGGAGGGAGGAAGAGCAGAAGGTAAGAAAAAAAATAACATGTCTTCCCACAAGCATGGCTGTCCATTCTTCCCTCAGAGCTTTCTGCTGTGTTTAAACTCAAATGAAGATGGAGACACGTGGCTTTCTCTTCCCCTTCTCTTAGCAAAATGACAACTTTACTGATGTTCCTTTGTTTAGTGGTTGCTCAAATGCATAGGCTTGTGATAGCTTCTTTGACGTTCTTTGTAAAGCTATCTGTCTGTATTTCCACTGTTGGAAAGCCACTACCAAGTATCACCACCTCCTAGCTAGATCTCTGAACTGATTAATGGCTACTTCCTTTAGGACACAGACTACAGATTCCATTGCTAGGTTAATTCCAAGATTTAAAAACAGCAATGGTTTTCCAGTTTTCAATAGCAGAATTTATAGTTGGCAAATGAGTAAGTGGACCTAGTCCTCAGCCCCCCCCACTTCAGTTTCCCCCATACCCCTGCACCCCTGGTCCTCAGCCCCCCTCCCCCAGCTTTCCCCACATCCCTGTACCCCTGGTCCTCAGCCCCCCAATTTCCCCCACACCCCTGCACCCCTGGTCCTCAGCCCCCCCAGTTTCCCCCACACCCCTGCACCCCTGGTCCTCAGCCCCCCTCAGTTTCTCCCACCTCTTTCCCTTACTTTCCTTCTGGCCATAATCAAGGCTCCCATTTCCAATTTGTAGCCAGATTTTGTGTTTTTCAGGCATTCATGACAGCTCTCTAGGAGAGGGCCTTAGGCTCATTCTCCTTCTCTAAGAACCTCAGTTTTGATTTTGGAGCTGGTGGGAATGGCACCTGCAGAGGTGAAAATTGGGTAGGGAATGGGCTAAATTTCTTCACACAAAAGGCACCGTTGAACTTATTTTTATTTAAAATTGTCTATTTTTAACAGCACCCATGAAAGAAGTAAATCTTAAATTTCCGTGGGAAGGATATGTGTGTGTGTGTATCAAGTGTGTGTCATGTGTGTGTGTGTGCTGAGTGCTCGAGGCTCTGGAGCCCCTGAAGCTGGTGTTACATGCAGCTGTGAGCAGCCTTACTTGGGTTCTGGGAGTTGAACTCAGTTTCTCTATAAGAGCAGTTTGGATCTTTAACCAATGAACCATCTCTCCAGCCTGCTGCTTTAAAAAAAAAAATATTTATATATATATATATATATATATATATATATATATATATATATATATATATATATATATATGAACACCTATGTAGGGCCCTGTGCAGATCAGGGATCCTAACATTACCTATGCAATGGAAGGCTGAACTCCCTGTGTTGCTTGGTAATGAATGATGTTGAGGCACACAGGAAAGGTCTTACTAGCCCAGAGTTCTGCCACCTGAGTACTAGGGAGGGACTTTATCCCAACTGCCCTGTTGGTGCTCAGGAACACTTTCTCATGGAACAGACTCTAATCAAGACAGCAATGTGTCACTATGGGTTGGGGGTGGGGACATTTTACCTTCCAGGAGTCTTAATCTCCTTACTGCCTTGAGTTTATGTTGCTCATTTAATTCACACAACCACTCCAGGGAGATGGGAAGGGAGTAAGCAGGTTTTTAAGCAAGGAGACAGATGAACATGAGAAATTAAGAAAGTAGCAACGCCATTCAGCTAGTAGAAGACAGAGCTAGCATTACAACTGGCTGCCATTGCTCCTAAAAGATACCTTCTAGTAACAAGTATCCTATAGATCTGGAAGACCCTGGAGTGTGTGGCAATGATGGGAAATAAAATTCTTAGTGCTGCTAAAGCACTGTCTATGTCTTAATTTTCTGTCCAGCCACTACTTACCCTAAAGCACTAGACAGCAGTCTGGGTGCCTTTGAAGATGCTTGCTGAACTGCAGGACTGAAGTAGATCTAGGGCTTCCAGCATGTAGGCAAGTGCTCTACTGTGAGCAGTATGCAGGCCCTGTAGAGAACAGGGGCTGAGATCAGGCTCTTTTTAACCACAGCTGGAGGATCTACCCTATGGTCTGGGAGGTGGCACCATCTGCATGCAGGCACGAAGAGAATAAAGCTTTGAATGAACAACAATTATGAATGAGCTGTATACCCAAGTTTATCTGTCACTCTGGGGGACTTGCGAGACCTTCCTGCCTGGTGGGTTGTATATGTTCACACTAGGGTAGCCCTGATTGCTGGGCTGACCCCAGAGAGAATGATTTGTTGGGACTGATGATTTTTCTTAAAGGCTTCAGAGGATTCAGAGCCGAGTCAGAGAAGAGGGCGTCTACCTACCATGTCTTGTGCTTCATACAGGTTATACTGAATGTCATCAGTGCTGCTGACGCCGTAGTGGGAAGGTACAAGCTGAGGGTGAATGAGTTTAAAGCTGGAGTATTCTACCTTCTCTTCAATCCATGGTGCTCAGGTAACTCGGAGTTCAGTTCTGCTGTGGGATGTGCCCCCTTCATGTGCAGGCCTGTGTGACTCTGCTGTGGGATGTGTCCCTTCATGTGCAGGCTTGTGTGACTCTGCAGGACGTACCCATGCTTGCACCCGGTTTGCAGTGCAGAGTCCCTGAGCCCTTCTTTGTCCGCTTGATACTCTCCAACCAGCTGAAGGACATGACCAGGCACAGTTAGTGCATACCTAGAAGATCCTCTAGTGGCCAAGCCCACGGACCCATGTCTCTTCTGCCCTTTCAGCTTATCCTCACTGCCTTGCCAAACCCAGCCAGCTTCTGCTTCCAGCCCTGTTCTGGGAGCCGCTGTGACTCCTTCCTTCACAACTCCAGGGTGGGACTTGAATTTTAACAGTGGTTCCTCCCATCTGCAAATGTGGCTCTTCTGCCCACCTTATTCCTCCCTGTGGCTACCCTGGAGCCTTTATACAAATGTCACTCAAAGACACCTTTTAGTTCAATTTTTTATTATTTTTTTTAATTTTAAATTAATCTTTCTCAGTATTTGTTAGTTCTCTGAGAGCTTTGTCAATCTGGTTGGATATTAACCTTCCTACTCCAACTTCCTCCAGATACCCCACACATGCCTTCCCTATCCATTCAAATGTGCCCTCCATTTCTAAAAAAAAAAAAAAAAAAAACATCAGCGTTGCTCCAGAAACCCTGGACCAGAGACATGTCAAACAGGCTGTACTCTGATCTTACCTTACACTTGCCCTGCAGCCTTGTTTGTTTAACTCTAACACTTAAATTAGTGTGTGCTCATGTGTGTGTGTGTGTGTGCATATGCACATGAGTATACATGTGCATGTGTGCATGAGTGTGCACACACTCATGAATGTGCATGTGTGGGTATGTGGAATTGGAGCTATGGATGGTTGCAAGCCACTCTGTGGATGCTGGGAATGGAACTTGGAACCTCTGCAAGAACAAGTGCTCTTAACTGTGGAGCCATCTCTCCAGCCCCTGGAATCTTTCTTTCATTAAGCGCTTCTGATGTACTTAATGACCATTTTGATCATGTTCACACTTCCCCACGGTTTTCCTGTGAATGAGCCTCACACCTGCTTCAAGATGTGCTTTGGGAGTTCTTCATTTTTGTCTGTTTATTTTTGCTTTTGAGACAGAGTCATTCTGTGTAGCCCCTGGCTGTCCTAGAACCCTCAGAGTATAAACCGGGCTGGCCTCAGAGTTCTAGGGAACCACCTGCCTCAGCCTCCCAAGTGTTGGGGTCAAGGCATGGCTCACTGAATATGGGTCTTTGTATTTTCCACATACAATGTATTGTGGTGAACCTTTCTGCTTCCTGTATTCATGCCCCTACATGTGTTGTCCCAACCTTATGGTATACCCGCCTCTGTCTCAGGGGTGGCCAGTAACATGTGTGTGTGGTCTTGTTCCAGACGACAGTGTCTTCATGGCTAGTGAGGAAGAACGAGCAGAGTACATCCTTAATGACACTGGATACATGTACATGGGTTTCGCCAAACAAATTAAAGACAAGCCCTGGACCTATGGTCAGGTAATACAGACTGACTTCCTGTGGCTGCACCAGGCACACTTGATAGGCCACTTCTTTCTCAGGGGCTATCAAGCAAAGGCTGTGGAGGAAAGTGGGTTCACCTCAGCTGAAACATTAGCCTCACAAGTGTGAAACTGGCCTGAAAGGACTAAGCTCCCCAGCAATGCTTATCACAAGACACACAGACCAGGTGTGCCGGTGCATACCTGTAATATAAGCACAAGAGAGGTTGAATCTGAAGTCAGCGTAGGGTAAGTAGTAACTATTTGTCTCAATACACCTATATGAGCCAGGTGCCTTTAATCCCAGCACTCGCAGGCAGATAGATCTCTATGAGAATGAGGCCAGCCTGTTCTGCATAGCAAGTTCCAAGACAGCTGAGGCTACATAGACCCTGTTTCAATAAAGCAACGAAACTAATAAGACCTAAGATAAACAAACACCAAGTGGAGAGGAGAAGGCACAAAAAGGAACCATAGAACATTTACTGAGGTGGCAGGTTCCCTTAGCAACTACTCTGCAGTTTAGAGTATTTCGTTTTAAACTATTGTGTATGGGTGCACTGTGAGTGTTACAGCTCTGAGGGGAAAGGCTTCCCAGTGAAAGTGTTACAGCTCTGAAGGGGAAGGGATTCTCGCAGTCTGCAGCCAAGGAATACGACAAAGTCACACCCGCACAACAAACCTCACACAAGAGATTTACTGGGAGAGACATAAAAGGGTGGCTGCCTCTGCTCCAGTAAGAAGCAATGGGGGAATTGAGCAAGAGGCAGGCTTTATATAGACTTTCTTGGGGGCAGAGCTTTTCAGGTTGAATATTACCAGAGTAGAGATTGGTGAGACTTCAAGCAGAGCCCAGGGATTGGTGAGATTTTGAACTCAGGGATTGGTGATATTGGTAGGTTTCAAACCCTGCACTGGCCTCAGACCTTCTACCCTACACTCACACATGCTACCGTGTGTGTGTGTGTGTGGGGGGGGGTCAGAACCACTTTCAAGAGTCAATTTCCTCTTTCTATGGGGAGGAGCCTGAGGATCGAATTCAGGCATCTTTACCACTAAACTAACCTGCCTTCCCTATTTTTTGTTTTTAATATTTTATGTGTATTTTTTCTGTATGTATGTCTGTGCACTGTGTGCTTACCTGGTCCCTGTGGAGGCCAGAAGAGGGCACTGGATCTCCTGGAACTGGCTGTGAGCCACTGTGTGGGTACTGGGAGTTGAACCCAGGTCTCCTGTCAGAGCAACAAGTGCTCTTAACCACAGAGCTATCTCTCCAGCACCCCTCCCCATTCATTTTTTATTACTAATACTAACGTAGTTGAGATAATATTCCTTGTACACAGCTTTGACAGCTTGTTTCACTTATCTAACTTGATTTCCAAGGAGGTTTTCCTGTGATATTAAAACGTCTTTGTATATTTTGTGCATTTTACCAGTGAGCCATCTCCTCAGTCCCCTGGGTTTGTCTTTTCAGTGTCTGTGCTCTGTGAGCCTTTAGATGTCCTTAACTGTTGTCTTGTGTCTGGTTGTTTAAATGGCTTCTACTGTGGAATGTGCAGGATCTTGGGAGACTGTGGGCAAATTCCCTTACTTGGTAGATGAGATAGCCCTAAAAAGCAATGCAAATTAGTTGGGGTGGCTTCTTGCCTGACATGGCAGACTCTTGATGCCTCTTTCTTTATCTCCGTTACAGTTTGAGAAGCACATCCTGAGCTGCTGCTTCAACTTATTGTCCCAGTTGGAGAACAGTGAGATGCAGAACCCAGTGCATGTGTCCAGGGCCATCTGTACTATGGTATGTGGAGAGGCCAGGTTCTACATCCAGACTCCTGGAAGTCTACACAGCAAATGCTATTGTGGTCCATCAACAGCTGCTCAGCTGATTTAGCTTTCTCTGTAAACAGTAAGCTGCTCTACATGGAGCGCACAGGGAGCTGTGGCTGAGCAGTCAGTCATTAAAAACTATCAAGGAATGTATGTCTGTCTGCCATTGTCCTTCTGAGCACAGGTTTTCAAATTTGAGCTAAGAAGGCCAACTTTGGCACTTCTAAGTTGACCTTAGGAAAATGACTTTTTCAGTCATTCAGAGGTGGTGTAAATATTCGAGGTCTTTTCCCTCCTGCAAGCCTGGCCACAGCTGGAATGAACACTGTCATGAATGCACTGTGATAGAGACACACAAGACATGTTTGTCTTCCCACAGTGTCAGAATTTATTGAATAATAAACTCATAAGCTATGTCAGCTACCTTAGCCCAACATACCAAGTAGTACTGATTTGCCAGTCAAGGCAAACATGTGTTCTTTTATTTCAGTCTTACTAATATTATCTCTTGGATTACACATCACACAGTCAACATATCTACATGTATGCGTGGATGGATGGATGGATGGATGGATGGATGGATGGGTGGATGCAGGGATGGATGGATGCAGGGATGCAGGGATGCAGGGATGGATGGATGGATGGGTGGGTGGGTGGATGGGTGGGTGGATGAGTGAATGGATGGGTGGATGGGTAGGTCGGTGGGTGGATGGATGGATGGATGGATGGATAGATAGGTGGGTGGGTGGGTGGATGGATAGGTGGATGGGTGGGTGGGTGGATGAGTGAATGGATGGGTAGATGGATGGATGAATAGATGGATAGATGGATGGATACACAGATGAATGGATGGATAGATGGGTGGATGGATGGATGAATGGATAGGTAGATGGATGGATACACAGATGGATGGATGGATGGGTGGATGGATGGATGGATGGATGGTGAATAGATGGTTATAAAGTAGTCACAAAAGGGTCAAAGAAGCTGCAGCAGAATCCAAGGAGTGTGAAGAGACCTGAGAGGCAAAGGAAGTGGCATAGAGATCTCTGTTGTGTGTGTGTGTGTGAGAGAGAGAGAGAGAGAGAGAGAGCACACTAACCTTGATATAGGTATTTGAAAGTGCTGCAGAATATAGCTGTGAGATTACAGGTTTTATCCAAGTCTCAGGGTCAAGCCAAACTGTGGAAATGAAGTGTGGAACAGTGGATGCCACTGGATGAAGTACAAGATTGATAGCAGTTTAAGTAAGTTATATTGGCAGTGGGAGACCTCTGGGACAGTCAGTTCCCTTGCACATACAAGCACAGGTGACAGGTCGCCATTGCAATGTTAGAGGTCCACTTCGGGGTCCAGATGAAGGTGCTTGCTAAGATCTTGGGCCTGGCTTTCCTGGTAGGAGTGTGCTGTTGCTGTGCTCTCATGGCTCTAAGTTGCTGTAGTCCTTTTGTGTGCTGATCCTTTTTGATTGTTAGGCATGTCCTGTACCAGTCTGTGCCTGCTAAAACATCATCCTGCCTCTGCATTTGAACCCTGGAGTCAAGTGCTACTTGTAAAATGGAAATCCCCAGAGTAAGGCACAGCCTGCAAAACCACAATTTCACAAATATGGAAGAGTTTAGGCAGGGCTTCCTGGGTGTAATAACCGTATCCCAGAAACTTTGCTGCTGATGGTCAGCTATTGTCTACTGTATCCAAAGCAGCAGTCCTCAAACCCTGCGGTCTCAGGACATCAAGACACTGTTAAAAGGTACCAAGGACCCCAAGTAGCTTATATTTATATGGCATATGATTATACTTATGAATGTTTTATTATAGGTGTATAAATAATATATTTAGGAGTTATATGTTACACACATACACACACGCAACAAATCTGTTTTCTGCTAAGAGAATAATAATAAATCTACAAGTTAACCAAATGTGTTTTCTGTGTTTAAAAACTTTCTGGGGCCGGTCATGGTGGAGCACGCCTTTAATCCCAGCACTTGGGAGGCAGAGGCAGGCGGATTTCTGAGTTTGAGGCCAGCCTGGTCTACAGAGTGAGTTCCAGGACAGCCAGGGCTATACAGAGAAACCCTGTCTTGAAAAACCAAAACCAAACCAAACCAAAACGAAACAAAACAAAAAAACTTTCTGGGGCTGGAGAGATGGCTCAGTGGTTAAGAGCACTAACTGCTCTTCCAGAGATCCTGAGTTCAATTCCCAGCAACCACATGGTGGCTCACAACCATCTGCAATGGGGTCTGATGCCCTCTTCTGGTGTGTCTGAAGAGAGCAACGATGTACTCATACATAAAATAAATAAGTAAATCATTAAAAAAGAAATTAAAACAAAGCTTTCTGAAGTGTAAAATGTAGTGAAGAGCCGGGCGTGGTGGCACACGCCTTTAATCCCAGCACTTGGGAGGCAGAGGCAGGCGGATTTCTGAGTTCGAGGCCAGCCTGGTCTACAGAGTGAGTTCCAGGACAGCCAGGACTACACAGAGAAACCCTGTCTCAAAAAACCAAAAAAAAAAAAAAAAAAAGTAGTGAAGAGAGTAGTGTGGCTTGCAGTTTTGCAAATCTCTTTGGTGTCCACCTTAGTAGATATTTGTTGCAGTTTTCATCCATAGAGGGACCTTATTATATCATTTTGGTTAACACACATGAAGACCATCTGTCTCACATGTGCATATAGGCACAGACTTTCCAGATTACGGTAGATGCTCTTCTCTGACATTTTACTCTCACTCAATGAGTGATGGTTTCTTTGGGGTAATACATGAGGAGAAGCTGAGTCTCACTATGTAGCTAGGCCTAGTCTTAAACTTGCTCTTTGGCCCTTCTGGGTACCCACCTGCCCTGGATAAACTCTAGGTTTGGGAAGGGCACAAATGCTAACACTGTTGTCTCCTGTGTCAGATGTGTGCTGCAAACGGTGGAGTGCTGATGGGGAACTGGACAGGAGACTATGCCAATGGCACGGCCCCATATGTGTGGACCAGCAGTGTACCCATCCTGCAGCAGCATTATGTCACCAGGATGCCTGTATGCTACGGCCAGTGCTGGGTTTTCTCTGGAATTCTGACCACAGGTAGGCTGTAGTTGGGGCCGGGGCTACTCAGTTCCCATAGAAGCTAACAATCCTGACCCGGGTCATTTCAGCACTGAGAGCAGTGGGCATCCCAGCTCGAAGCGTGACTAACTTTGAGTCAGCCCATGATACAGAAAAGAACCTCACAGTAGACATCTACCTGGATGAATCGGGCAAGACAATTCCACATCTGACCAAAGACTCTGTCTGGTAGGCTCCCTCCAGCTGGTCTCTTCTGTTCTCCTCTGTTTTGTTCTGTTCTGTTCTGTGGGCCTTGCAGCTTCTCTGTAGACTGGTTCAAGTTGTGAGTAGTATCAACACCAGAAACCCACTTTGCATAGTCAGCCTCATAGTGTGACTCAGAAGTCCTGAGAAGGCTTCTTAAAACATAAATATCCCTGGAGGCAAAGACCAAGAATTGGTATTTACTTCTGGCCCCCAGCCCTAGGGACTGAGACAGGTTGCTGTGTGCCACACTCTAAGGTAACTGGCATCCTCAGTCAGCAAGAGGCACTGTTGTGCCCTCTGACCCAGTGCACAAACACTCTGCAGGCTGAAAATGCAGGTATTGTGTGGGTGTGTGATGAGGAGGACTGGTGGTTGGGGTGGGGTCATGGCTTCTACCACTGTTCCTCAAACACTGTTGTGAAGGTCTAGTTCACATGCCAAGACTTTCACGTTGGCACTACCTGTGGAAGACACCAAAGCCTGTTAACCAATATGGTAAACTGTTTATGGTACATGTCTTTAATCCAAATACTCGGGAGGCAGGGGCAGGAGGATCTCTGTGAGCTTGTGGCCAGCCTTGTCTACAGTGTGAATTCTAGGACACTCAGGACTACACAGAGAAACCCTGTCTTGAAAAAACAAAACAAAACAAAACAAAAAATAAATAAGCAAACAAGAGCAAGAAAATGGAATATTGTCCAGACACAAAATCACTCATCAATTAAATCAGAATCCTGTTTGGGGGGGAAAAGAATTTACAGTTGTTTGCTCATTCATTCATTCATTCATTCACTCATTCATTCATCTGGCAGAGGCTTAATAATTGTCCTCATGACTCTTTGGGTCTGAGGAGTTTCTCCCCACTGCCCGCCTACTCTAAGCTCTGCTTTCTACAAAGTACTCAGAATTGTGCTTGCCTCTGTTGATAACAGTTCCCATCTCTTCAGAACAACCTTAGAGGGCTATGGTGGCAGGTTCTCTAACTACTTGGCTGGCACTGGTGGGGCTGTTTCTACTGCCACAGGAATTTCCACGTGTGGACAGATGCCTGGATGAAAAGGCAGGATCTACCTCAGGGCTACGATGGTTGGCAGGTCCTGGATTCTACACCACAGGAAATCAGTGATGGTGAGTTTGTATGGGGCACGGCAGGAGCAGGGGACAGAGGCCTGTCTGGGCTGCTCTTCTGACTAGTCTGTGCAGGGTCAAGTTGGTCTTGGATGGTTACCCTCACACTGAGCGTGGCCTTGTGAAGAGGACACAAGGGACAGTGAGCACGGGTGCTGACAGGAGGTACAACTCACTTTTTCAAAAGTTTTACAATCATATTTATTAATTGGTTTGTGTGTACACACATGGATCATGGTGGAAGTCAGAGGACAACTTGTGAGAGTTAGGGCTCTCCTGTCACATGGGAACCGGGGAGTGGATTAAGGCTTCCAGGTTTAGCAGATACCGCCTGCCATTTAGATGTTTTGATAGTCTATAGCTAATCTTTCAAAGCCCATTTTTTTGTCATTATCTGTGTTTTTCAAATCCATGCTCAGAGAGGTAAAGTGAATGTGGTTAGCAGCTGCAGGTACCTGGAACAGTTGAGCTCAAGCTGGATGGTGTATTCCACCTACTGTTTAACCTATTATCTTGTCTTGGGTTGGGTGGTGTATCCCACCTTACTGTTTAACCTATTATCTTGTCTTGGGTTGGATGGTGTATCCCACCTTACTGTTTAACCTATTATCTTGTCTTGGGTTGACTGGATGGTGTATTCCACCTTACTGTTTAACCTATTATCTTGGATGGTGTATTCCACCTTACTGTTTAACCTATTATCTTGTCTTGGGTTGTGAAAGGGGCTGCAAGGAGTTTGGAGACTTTCGGTGTAGATGAGGTGTGGTCCAAGGCTACCTAAAAAATCTGAAATTGTTATAAAGTTAATATGCCTTACCAGTGAGAAACCACCCTGCACACATACAAGATTAATAAAGGAAAAAGCTCTTTAAGAACGCATGATAGTTTCTGGGTGGTGGTGGCATACGCCTTTAATCACGGCACTCTGGAGGTAGAGGCAGGCAGATCTCTGTGAGTTTGAGGCCAGACTGGTCTACAGAATAAATTCCAGGAGAGCCAGGACTACACGAAGAAACTCTGAATCAAAGAACAAAACAACAAAAACAAACAAACAAAAGTGTGTGACAGCATCCACTTATGCACAACAAACAAACAAAAATTCGTGACAGCATCCACTTATGCACAACAAACAAACAAAAGTGTGTGACAGTATCTACTTATGAACAACAAACAAGTGTGTGACAGCATCCACTTATGCACAACAAACAAAAGTGTGTGACAGCATCCACTTATGCACAACAAACAAAAGTGTGTGACAGCATCCACTTATGCACAACAAACAAACAAAAGTGTGTGACAGCATCCATTTATGCACAAGAGGGAATCAGCCTCAAACAGAAAATTTTTACAGCCTTAAGCTTATACATTAATGTAATTAATGTGTAGGCCTTAAGCTTATGCATTATACATACTCTGTCATCTTAAACATCTTTCCAGTTCCTGCCCCGGGTTATACTTTGAACAACTGAAACTGAGACAGGAGACTTCAAGTCTGGCTACTTGGGCCAATGGTAGATTTACATAGCAAAGATATTGCCAGGGTGATTTCTTTTGTTCACCAGTGTTGTTCTTTTTGAATAGATGTTATCCAAGTTTATTTTGCCCAGCTGCTAGAATTATGATCTTCCTGATAAGAGCACAGGAGACTTAAGGGCAGGCCTAGACTTAATGATGGTTGTGACCCTGCTCTGTCCTATACAGCTGCCATATTAGAGGATTGTTACTTTATATGAGGATGGGCCTCATGGTCAACTTTAAGTTAGGGTTGTTTCCTTTTTTGTTTTTTAAGATTTATTTTATTTATTATATGTAAGTACACTGTAGATGTACTTACATATAATAAATAAACACTCCAGAAGAGGGCGCCAGATCTCGTTATGGATGGTTGTGAGCCACCATGTGGATGCTGGGATTTGAACTTATCACCTTCGGAAGAGCAGTTGGGTGCTCTTACCCGCTGAGCCATCTCACCAGCCCGGTTGTTTCCTTTTGATATCAGAAATGAACCTAATCTGAGGTCAATGTTACTGAACAAACATTAGCAGAAACTTTCTCAGTAACCCTAAACTTCAATTTTGGTACAGAATTTTGGTTTCTACAGTTTCTAAAAAGCCTGCCCAGCATTAACCTTCCATCCTATCAGAGGCAGCATGCCTTCAGCTAAATTCTGCTTTGTGCAACTTGGTATTTCTTAAGCAACTTTACTAGTAAAACCCTCACAGCATCCATTTTCTTTCTTTCCTTTTTATTTTTTTATTTTTTATTTTATTTTATAGATTTATTTTATTTATTATGTGGAAGTACACTGTCTTCAGACACTCCAGAAGAGGGCTCCAGATCTCGTTATGGATGGTTGTGAGCCACCATGTGGATGCTGGGATTTGAACTTATCACCTTCGGAAGAGCAGTTGGGTGCTCTTACCCGCTGAGCCATCTCACCAGCCCCCCTTTTTATTTTTTTAAAGAATTATTTATTTATTGTATAAGTATACCATAGCTGACTTCAGACACACCAGAAGATGGCATCAGATCTCATTACAAATGGTTGTGAGCCACCTTGTGGTTGCTGGGAATTGAACTCAGGACCTTTGGAAGAGCAGTCAGTGCTCTTAACTGCTGAGCCATCTCTCCAGCCCAGCATCAACTTACTTTTTTGTTTGTTTGTTTGTTTGTTTGTTTGAGACAGGGTTTCTCTGTATAGCCCTGGCTGTCCTGGAACTCACTCTGTGGACCAGGCTGGCCTCGAACTCCTGAGTGCTGGGATTACAACATCAACTTTCTTATTTCAAGTTTCTCCTACATCAGAATCAAGTCACCTTCATTAGTTCATATTATTTAAGATTTTTCAAACAATCAATGAAAATGAGGCCATGATTTTTTAGAGAAAACAAGGAGGGTAATATAGGAGAGTTTGGGAAGAAAGGAGAAGGGAGAAATGTAACTATATTATAATCTCAAACTCATTTTAAAAAGATTTTTGTTTTAGAGATAGTCTTGCTGTGTAACCCAGACTGGCCTGGAGCTCCCATCTGTCAGCTCTGGACCCTCAGTACTGGGATTACAGGTTTGTCCCAACAGGCTCAACCAAGTTAGTTTGAATATTAAAAAACAAGTTACCTCATTGTGGTGGCATTTGTCTATAACCCTATAATCCTGAGAAAAATGATCAGGAGTTCAAAGCTAAATAGTGAGTTTGTCTTAAAAGCAAAATGAAATGAAACAAAACAATCCACAAAAATAAACTCAAACAAACAAACAAACAAACAAACCTCCCAGTGAATGGGAAAGCTTGAGATGACATCAAGTATTCAACTGTTTTGTGAACCTACATTTCATAAAAGAACTTCTCTAATCAGGCTGCCTCAGGTTCCCTACCACTAGACTCCTCCACTCTTGCATTCCTATGGGACCTTGGCCTGGGCAGGACACAGACATCCTTACAGTGGCCTCAGTCAGCCTTTTGAGGAGCAAAATCATCATCTGGACCATCAGTGCCCAGCTGATGGCAGGGAACCTTGTAGATTGAGGAGGGATACCCAGATGCAGGAGGCACAGGTCCCAAAAGACATCCAAATTACAACTTAAAATATCTTGGGGTCTGTATTATTCCAATCAGTATGTCCCAAAGACTCACCAAGATAAAAATCACAGCGTCACAAGTTCCCACTGGAGCCAACCAGCAGTTTCCAGAGATCTGCTGTTCCTTCTCCCCACAAGGAGGCGAGCTCACCACACCTTTTGCTGACAGATGTTCAGAAGTAGGGTTCACAGTCTTTTCTGGGGTCTCCGTAGTATTTGCCAAGGTGGAGACAGTAGCCTTGGCAACGGGGCTACACACAGCCTAGGGTTACTATCTACCTGAGAGGTAGGTGGAAAGGGCTTTAGAAGTCCACCACAAACTCACTTTGTAGCTAAGATGATAGCAGAGGGTGGGAAGCCCTCTGCCACGTTAGAAACAGCAAGTTTAGATTAGAAGCCCTGCTCTGCATCTTATCCCACTACACTGAATCACGGTGCTGGCTGCTGCTGGCTGCTGGTAAGAGGCCAGGGTGTCCTGGAGGTTAAATAAGACAAAGGGCATGGCAAGGCCAGAGTACAAGGATATGCAAAACCAAACCCATTATACAATGGAGAGCTGAAGGACTAATGCTTACTAAGTTGTCAATGACAGCCAAGGCGACCTCTCTATTCCTCTGTCAGAGCTTTAGGAGGAGCACTACTGGTTTAGATCAATAGCAATGGCTAGTGATGGTTCCCAGATAAGTACGATGCTCAGTAGTACTACTGTGTACTACTTTGTTTGATGCTTGATGACCAAAGAGGTCAGTACTGCCTTCGTCCCCAACATCCAGGAAGCAGAGGTATAGGCCATACGGGAAGTAGGCCATTTGCTAGGATGAATGGCTCCCTACATCTGGGCCTGAGATTTCCTGGACATTTCAGTTCTAAGCTGAGATGTGTCCTTAAGGGTCACAAAGCAGTTCGGGCTGCCTGGGAAGTACCTGTTGCCTCCCTGCTTGGGTGGGATTTCGGGGTTGGGAGTCAGGGTGGACAAGGAGACCCTGGCAGCCATCCTCTCTTACTTCCTCCCTCAGGAGGCTTCCGCACTGGGCCTTCACCACTGACTGCTATTCGCCAGGGCTTGGTCCAGATCAAGTATGACACCACGTTTGTGTTCACGGAGGTCAACGGTGACAAGTTTATCTGGTTGGTGAAGCAGAACCAGGAAAGGGAGAAGAATATCCTCATCGCTGTGGAGACTGCTAGCATCGGCAAGAACATCAGCACCAAGATGGTGGGCGAGAACAGGCGTGAAGATATTACCTTGCAATACAAGTTCCCAGAAGGTAGCTGTGCCATTACAGGCCAGTTTCAAGACCAGGACATTATCCTCAACCAGGACAGTCCTTGGTGGATGGCAGATCTGAGACCCAAAGGAGCTGATGGCAGAAATCTAGGGCATCATCAGCCAGAGGTCCCTGTCACAACAACCATGTCACAACCTGGTCTTTAGCAAGAATGTGACAGTATCTTTAGGCAGTATAAGATGAGGGTGACTGTGTCCTGCGGTATGAGGGTGATTGTGTCCTGTATGATGGATGACTCAGTGTGTCCACTCCAGGGCAAGTAGATGAAGTAGCCAGATGTTGTGGCACACACTTGGAGGTTAGGGCAACAACATTGTGGTAAGTTTGAAGCCAGCCTTGTCTACACTATGATGTCCCATTTGAAACAAAACCTGATCATAGGTTACCTGGGTAATCAACACACACACACTAGGCTGCAAACACATGGCACCTTCAGCCCCTGTGACCTTGCAGAGTCCTGCAATGCTCTATACACTATAGGCAGCAGACACAGAACTCAGAGGTATTCTTACTGGGTTAGTGCCACCCAGCTTAGAAGTGGCTGAGTTAGGAGGTTGTGTGTGTGTGTGTGTGTGTGTGTGTGTGTGTGTGTGTGTGTGTGTGACAAATATCACTAAGTAGTTTTGGCTGGCCTGAAACCTACTATATAAACCAAGCTGGCCTGAACTTAACAGAGAGCTGCCTGCCTCTGCCTCCTGAGTGCTTGGATCAACGGTGTGTGCCACCATGCCTGGCCTAGGTTGTTTTTTTTTTTTTTAAGTACTAAAGCAGGGTTTTATGTTTGCTAGGCAAGCACTTTGCCAGTGTCTGAGGGAGGGAGAAAGAGGGTTCAGTGTACTGTCTCTTTTTCCTTGTACTTTCCCCTTCTGCCCTGAAGACTAAGTAATTTCAACTAACCTATGTAAAAGTTAGGTCTGCTTCTTCCTCCCAGCCCCACGCTCCCAGAAACAAGACTCAAGACTCAAGACTCAAAATATATTTACAAGTATCTTGGACATATAGCTAGGCTCTTCTCTGACTAGCTCATAACTTAAAATAACCCATTTATTCTAATCCACATTTTGTCACGTGGCTCATTGTCTGTGCTCAGGTACCACATGTATCTGTCTTATCTGTCACACCTTCTCAAACAAATATCCTATCTGACAGTATCCCAGAAGCCTTTGTGCTTATCAGATGTCCCACCTCCTATTTCCTGTCTCAGCTGCAGGCTATCAAGTTTATTATGGACAAGTGCCATATCCATACAAACATAAGACATTCTCTCTACAAACCCAACCTCATATTTCCTAATGGTTTCTTGTGCATTCTCTAAGCTATTACTGACTTTAAAACTGTTCCAAGTCTCTTTATTGAAAGCATCTGCTTGGTGAGCTACTGTTTCTGTTCTTTCAGTTCTTTGAATATATTTACAATGGTTTTTACACTTACTTAATTTCGTGTATGTACATATGTGTGGGTGAGCACATCACAGGGTGAGCACATCCCATCATATGGAGGTCAGAGGAAAACTTGTGGGAGTCAGCCCTTTCCTTCTGCCATATGGGTCCTGCGGATTTAACTCAGGTCACCAAACTTGTAGTAAGTGCCTTGACTGGCTGAGCCATCTCAATAGTCCCTATGACTATATTTAAAATAGATAAAAGTTTTTCTCTAGTAAGTTCCAAATCAGGCTTCCGCAGGGGCTGATTTTCTTTGACAGTTATAAGCTTGCTAGATACACTGTGGCTCTCTGCTGTGTGCTTGTGCATTGTCTCTCTGCAGCACCTCTGTGCAGCCTGTATGCATCATTCATAACTTCTGAACTCTTCTCCCATCTGCCTCCTGGTCAGCAGGAGACTGACTGTCTGGGATAATATGTAGACTTGCCTTGGTCCAGGAGCTGCATCCAGAAGCACAGCTAGTGCTCTACTTGAGCCACATTTGTACAGAGTCTCAAGGTGACAGCTCCCAACTTGCTTGTCTTTGTCTGGCTTTCTCTTCAAGGTTTTAAAATTGTTTTTGAATACACAAGGAAAGATGCCGTTTGTTGTAAGCTGAGTCTGGTCAAGTAAAGGTGAGCTCTGTGAATGGACACTTTCAGGGAGCTGTCATCAAAGTCAAAGGACAATAAAACCTTGTGGGGAGGTTGTAAGTCTGCTGCAAACCCACATACCACCAGATGGGGAGGCTTCTGACTGGGACTAGTCCTTCCTGTTTTCGGGGTGACTGAGGGCCTGGGGTGAGGGGAGAGAATGGGACTACCTCCTGCCTTCTGAGTTCCTCCTGCCTCTCTTCCTGTTTTCTGAGATAAGGTCTCACTTTGTAGATGGCTTGAAACTCACTATGCAGTCCAGGTTGGCTTGGAAGTCATGATAATCTTCCTGACTCAGGTTTCCTAGGTGCTGGGATTAGAGGTCTAGGTCTCCATGCCTGGCTCAGAGGGCTACTGTGATTAAATGATCCTTCGGTTGATTTCAACAGTCCTGGGAAGGTTGAAGGTGAAATCACTCTTTCTAGTATTCCCACAGTTTTTAGGGAGGAGAGGAATGTTCTGCTTTTTGTTTTTTGTTTTTGTTTGTTTGTTTTTCTGCTGCCATTCCCACTTATTGCAAGTTCCCAGCATGGGCTTTGGGTGCTTCATAGTGTGAAAACTTAGCTCCTGGACGCCCCCATAATGCTAGTCAATGGGTATCTTAGTTTTGTCTCTATGGATGTGATAAAGACCACGATAAAAAGTAATTTGGAAAGGAAAGGGTTTATTTGGTTTACATATCCTGGGTCACAGTCCACTGAAGAAAACCAAGGCAGGCACTTGAGGCAGGAACTGAAGCAGGAGCCATGTAGGAACACTGCTGACTGGCTTGTTCCTCATGTCTTGCTCAGCCTGCTTTCTTATACCACCCAGGCCACCTGCAGATCCGCAGTAGAATAAACCCTCCTAGAGAGGTCATTAATTAAGAAAATGTCTCACAGATTTGTCTATGGGCCAATCAAATAGAGGCATTCTTTCAATTGATGTTTTCTCTTCCCAGAGGAGCCTGCTTTGTATTTACAAAAATATCTTTTCAACTTGACATACAAATACAACACTATTAAGCGATAACTTTTCCTGACTTGTTCATCCTTATGATCTTATATAAGTATCAATACCACAATATAAAACATTTCAACTATTAAAAGTCCCACAGTCTTTAAAAATTCAGTCTGAGCTGGGCGTGGTGGCGCACACCTTTAATCCCAGCACTCGGGAGGCAGAGGCAGGTGGATTTCTGAGTTCATGGCCAGCCTGGTCTACAGAGTGAGTTCCAGGACAGCCAGGGCTATACAGAGAAACCCTGTCTCGAAAAAAAAAAAAAATTCAGTCTGTTTAAGTCATCCAAACACTCTTAGCTGTGGGCTCCTGTAAGTTAAAAAATAAGTTACATATTTTTTATTCCAAGAGGGAAAACCCAGGGCATAGTTACAGTCAAATGAAAGAAAAGCCAAATCCAACAGTATAAAAAGCTCAGCTTCAAATCTGAGGTCTGCTTGTGGTCCTTTAGGCTCCTGAGCACCAACACAGCTTTGGTTTTTTGGTCCTGCTATCTGCAGCACACAGAACAGGTTTCTTAAGCTCAAGTTGGTTCTATGCTACAACTGTCACTGTTCTTGGTGGTTATCCCATTTTTTTGTTTGTTTGTTTGTTTTGTTTTGTTTTTCGAGACAGGGTTTCTCTGTAGTGCCCTGGCTGTCCTGGAACTCACTTTGTAGACCAGGCTGGCCTTGAACTCAGAAATCCGTCTGCCTCTGCCTCCCAAGTGCTGGGATTAAAGTGCGCCACCACACCCGGCTTATCCCATGTTTCTTGCATTTCAAATATGCTGGGGTCTACATGGTTGCACCTTCACCAGTAACATCTGGCTGTTCACAGTGCCAAGGTTCAGTTGATCTCCATGAATCCTTCATGCCTTTAAAACCAGTACCACCTGGGAAACTCTTAGACTACCAAGTTCAGCTGCTAGCATGAGATGCAACCTTTGCCCTCTCTAGACCACAGATTCTGTGTGCTGAGAAGGAGGAAATACTCCAGAAGATTTTACCTCGACAATGCTGGTTTCTTAATCACAGCAGATTTCTCATCTCTACCTGACCAGCAATCGATTATGTCATAGAGGTTTCACTTTGGTGGTACTAGTTTCTTGATAATCAGCTGATTTTTTTTTTTTTTTGAGACAGGATCTCACTGTGTAGCTCTCTTTGCGTTAGAACTTCATATATAGACCAAACTGGCTTCAAACTCACTAAGATCTACCTGCCTCCTCTTGAGAAATGCACAGCTGATTCTTTACCAGAGATACCAGAGAGTCTTAATTCAAATGTATCATACAGATAGCTCTGAAAGACTTTTTAGGGGACTCTCAAGATTTCCTTGAAACTTCATGAGCCAGGGTGGTGATGGCACACATCTTTAATCCCAGCACTGAAGAGGCAGAGGAGTAGATCTCTGCATTTAAGGCCAGCCTGGTCTACAGAGTGAGTTCCAATAGCCAGGGTTATGCAGAGAAACCTTGCCTCAAAACAAAATGAAACAAAACAAAACAAACAAAAATTCCCTCAAAACTTGTCTGCATTGCTCTCAATTTTTTTGTCTCCCAAGCTCCCACAGAACAGCTCACTGAGCTTTGAACACTCAACAGCCTTCCCAGATCATAAGTTCCAAAGTCCCATAATCCTCCCTAGAACATGGTCATGTCTGTTACAGTAATACCTGACTCCTGGTACCAATTTCTGTTTTAGTTTAGTTTCTATTGCTGTGATGGAGACCATGATGATAAGTAATTTGGAAAGGAAAGGGTTTATTTGGCTTACATATTCTGCCTCACAGTCCATTGAAGGAAGCCAAGGCAGGAACTCAAGGTAGGAACTGAAGCAGAAACCATAGAGTTAACACTGCTGACTGGCTTGCTCTTCATGTCTTACTCAACTTTTCTTATACAACACAGGTCACAGGGGTGTTAGACCTACAGTGGATTAGGTCTTTCTAAATCAGTCATTAATTAAGAAAATGCCTCACAGACTTGCCTTTGGTCCAATCAACTGGTAGCATTTTAGCATTTTCTCAATTGAAGTTCTCTCTTTCCAGATGACCATGGCTTGTGTTGTTGACACACACACACACACACACACACACACACACACACACACACAAAATCTAAGCAGACCAATGGGAAGGCTCTCTCAGCCCCCAAGGGTGACTTCAGAAAATATTCTGTCTCCTACAGGCAGCCCAGAGGAGAGGAAGGCCATGGCGAAGGCTTCTGGTAAACCTTCTGATGACAAGCTCAACTCTCGGACCCTGAACAACTCTCTTCAGATATCTGTCCTCCAGAACTCTTTGGAGTTAGGAGCTCCCATTTATTTGACCATAACTTTGAAAAGAAAAACGGCCACCCCACAGAATGTCAACATTTCCTGCTCCCTCAACCTACAGACATACACAGGCAAGAAGAAGACAAACCTGGGAGTCATCCAGAAGACTGTGCAGATCCATGGCCAAGGTACCAGAAGCAGGAGAAATGAGGCCTCAAGCCCCAGAGAGACCAGGATGCCCACCATCTGATGTCTCTTTCTTCTCTGTGAATCACTCACATATTTTAACTCTTTATGTGAGAACACACATAGCATTTATTGAGCACTTACATTTTGGTGGTGACAAGGAATCCAGGTACAGAAGAAAAACAGGCCAGGAGTTAGGTGGAGCACACAGTCACAAGTGAAGGTGCTAATGGTATCATGAAATGCCTCCGCAACAGCAGAGATCCATTTGGTGTCCCCCTTCTCATCCGTGAGTGGTGGCTACTCTCAACATGAGCAGGCCATCCTGAGAGTGGGAGCCTAGAATGGGTCTTGAGGTCTCAGTTAATGACTAAATCCATTTGGTCTCTGAGGGCGGGTTCTCTAAAGAGAGAATAGGATTCCTCTGTGGCAAAGCAGCTCTATCCCCAGAGCTAATCTCTCCCTTGTTCACATTTTTCACAGAATCAAGGGTGTTTCTCACAATGGATGCCAGCTACTACATCTATAAACTGGGCATGGTTGATGATGAGATGGTCATTGGAGGGTTCATCATTGCAGAAATTGTGGATTCTGGTGAAAGGGTGGCCACTGATACAACCTTGTGTTTCCTGTACTCTGCCTTCTCTGTAGAGGTGAGCTGCCTGCCGTCCAGAAAGAGATCCTATCTGAAACCTGACCTCAGAGAGGGGCAGAGCTCAGGGCTTTTGTGGTCTCCTGGTTGACTGATTTTGGGCCAATTGCATTCCTAAGAAAAATGGCACTTTTTTTTTCCATACAAGTATTTCTGAGAAGTGGTGTGTCAAAACAGTTTTTCTTTTCTCAACTTTTGGCTAAATGGACTTAAACTTTTAAAAACAATGAATACCTGTGCACAGTACAAAATTATAAAGATGCAGTTAGCACAGTTAATGGTCTCTTCCTGTCCTCCTCCTCTGGCGCTTAGGTCCTCTTGCCAAAAGAGATCCATGCCATCAGGCTCTTGTATATCAAAGAGTTCTGGATACATGCCAGTGAAGGGCAAGGCTTGCCACAGCCCTACCCCATGTGGGGTGAGATGAAGCTGGTGCCAGATTCACTTAGGCTCTCTGATCAGTATTCTCCCATGCATGCATGAGTTAAAGGCAGCTTGCATAAGAGACTTTCATTATGTTTCTGATGACCTGTCAAACAGTCATCCCAGAGCCCTTCCCTGATGAGACCTGGCCTATTGTAGGGTTTGTCGAAGATGCCTACATCTCAGCAGGTGTATCTCCCATAGGAATGTCTCAGGCTGAGGACATGGCCCCCTTTGGAGACCATGTTTTGACATTTCTGCAGCAGTGTTGTTGAGGACACAAGGTACTGACTTATCCTTAGACATGGTCGGGTGCTGGCCTGGTCCCTACTCGGTGAAGCAGAGCGTGCATACTTCATAGGACTCACTCTACTTGGAAGCAGTTCCAATGTACCCACCATAGCTTGATCATCAAGAATTCCTTCTGAGGGGCTGAAGGTTAAGAATACTTCTTACAGAGGAACCGGGTTCAGTTCCTCGTACCCACATCATGATTCACAGCCTCTTGTAAGTCCAGATTGAGGGTATCTGATGCCTTCTTCTGATTTTGGTGAGCACTAGGCATGCATGTGGTACATATGCATACATGCAACCAATCACTCATGCAAATAAAATACATCTGAAAAAATAAGTTAAAAAGCTTCTCCTGGGAGTGTCTCTCTCCCACCCTCTTCCAGGTGGCATCACAGATATCTGTGGGTGTCAGAGAACACATCTCCCTGAGGTCACACAAGTTTAGTTGGTGTTTCAGGTGTCCAGGAGGCAGACACTCCAGCTTTCTCACAACACAGTCAGTGTCTGTGCTTCAGACCCTAGGCGCCTTAAGGAGAATTACAGGAAGACAAAACCTGAAACATGCAGGCAAAGACATGATCCCTGGGGTGCTCTGGGCAGGGAAGGTGGGGCTCTGGGAAAGAGAGTACATCCAGGGCAGACAGGGCAGAGGCATGTAAGAGTTTCAAGTGTCGAACACAGCTTGGTTTTGGATTTGTTTTTCTTAGCTATCCTGTGAGACAACTTGGTATTTTGGGTCACTGGCTATTCCTGCACAAACATCATGACCAAGAAGCAAGTTGGGGAGGAAAGGGTTTATTCAGCTTACACTTCCAAATTGCTATTCATCACCAAAGGAGGTCAGGACTGGAACTCAAGCAGGCCAGGAGAAATGTTTTTTACTGGCTTGCTTCCCCTGGTTTGCTCAGCTTGCTCTCTTATAGAATCCAAGACTGCCAGCCCAGGTATGACACCACCCACTATGGGCCCTCCCTCCCTTGATCACTGATTGAGAAAATGCCTTAAGTGGGATCTCATGGAGGCATTTCCTCAACTGAAGCTCTTTTCTCTGTGATAACTCCAGCCTGTGTCAAGTTGACACACAAAACCAGCCAGTACAGACTAGTGTCCTTAGTATAGCTTGGGGGCTCAGCAGAGAAGATTAAAAATTTAAGGTGGGCAGTGGTGGTGCATGCCTTTAATCCCAGCACTTGGGAGGCAGAGGCAGGCAGGTTTCTGAGTTCGAGGCCAGCCTGATAACAACTATTTAGCCCTCGAGCTTTGGAAAGGGGAGAGTCTTGACTCACTGGATAGATCAGAATGTAGTTCACATGAAGATTTCTGGCTACCATGAGTTCCTTAAAAATATGTCTGGCAAAGATGAGGAACCTAAGAGCGAGGCACAGGCAGGTCAGATTCCCCACTAGAGCCTCCCAAGTGAGCAAAGACCCACTGAGACTCTGGGCTTAGGGAGAGGGCTAAGAATTACCTTTCTTGCTGGAGCCTGTCCTTTGACCTCTCATCTTCAGTCTGTCACACCTGTCTCTTCTCCACTCTAACAGATGCCGAGCACAGGCAAGGTCAAGCAGCCTCTCGTCATCACCTGCAAGTTCACAAACACCCTGCCCATCCCCCTGACTAACATCAAGTTCTCAGTGGAGAGCCTGGGCCTTGCTAACATGAAATCCTGGGAGCAAGAGTGAGTCTTCCCAACATAGACCTGTGCTATACTTTTGAGATGTAAACGCCTAGGATGTTATAGTAAAAATGTAGACATATAGTGCTGGTGGCAACTTGCAGAAAAGGTTACACTAGTTAGTACTCTACCAACAACAGACCTTTTTGTTTCCTGTCAGTCTGGTTCGTTGTTCTTCAGAAATGCTGAAGCATCCCTGTCACATAACTTGTGTTTCTGTTGATAGCTCAGGGTTTCTTGTTGACCCTGTAATTTACTTGTACTTCCCTTTGCCTGTTTTTATCCTAGGGAGTCATTTACTTTTTTTTTTTTTATTAACCTGAGTGCAGCCTTAAGTCAGTAAGGAAGTTATGTTGTAAATTGCTTGTAGGAATTGGATTATTTGAGACATCCTCACTCTATAGCCCTAGCTAGCTTAAAACTTGTTATACAGACAGGCTAGCCTTGAACGTGCTCCCATACATGGAACTGCAGTGTGTTTTAAGGTGCTGCCCTGGAAGTTGAGCCTAGGGCCTTGTATGGAACTATACCCTATGGAACTATACCCCAGCCTAGACTGTTTAAAATCCTAAGCTGGCTTTACCACTGGAACCCACTCTATCAGGCTGGCCTCGAACTCAGAAATCTGCCTGCCTCTGCCTCCCAAGTGCTGGGATTAAAGGCATGCACCACCACTGCCCACCTTAAATTTTTAATCTTCTCTGTGAATACTGAATTTCATGTCATTCTAAGAATATAGAAATAATCGACACTTGTCCTGAGATTTATGGTTCTATTTGCATAATTATTACTGTGAACTTCAGTTCTGGGGTGGAATAGTACAGAGCTCCAACTTTGTCAAATAGCCTATCATTTACCTAGTATTCTGAAACATTGTCTATAGTACAGGTAACCCCCAAATATACCTCAGTCTCTAGACTAATAGGCTGTTTCATTTGTCTTTGTAGGTGATCTTGTGTCATTTAAATGTTCAGAGCAAATCACAGTGCTGGTTCTCAGCTTGCAGGAACATGGGATAAGTTCCCATGCATCTGCACGTCTTCTTTGTAAGGGGCATATTCCTAGTTGGAGTCTTTGCTGCCTTTGTGCAGGGGTGTCTCTCACAGTTTTCTGTCTGATGGACTAGACAGACACTACTGATTTTAAGGATTTTACTTAAATGCTCTGTTCCTCAGGCCTATTTCTTACCAGGTGTCCAGATCCTCCAAGTAAATCCCAGCAGACTCCTGTTATTCTGGGACAAGTTTCTTAAATTTCCACAGATATGCTGTTTCCCCATGACCACTGTTAAAGAACAGATTCTGGCAAGATGGTGGTGCACACTTTTAATCTCAGCACTTTAGAGGCAGAGGCAGGTGAACCGTTGTGAGTTCAAGGTCAGCCTAGTCTGCAGAGTAAATTCTAGAACAGCCGGGGCTACCCAGAGAGACCCTGTCTTGAAATACACCCCGAAAAAAACCTCAAACCAAACAAACCCCAAAATAAACAAACAACAACAACAAAACTAAATTTAGTTCAGTAGTATTGGGGCAGGGCCTCAGAGCCTAACATATTCTCATGTATTGCCATCTTGAATACTAGGATTAGACAACTCTTTCTTGTAGATTCATCATAAAATTTGTTCCTAAGGGCTCTCAGGAGGGTTTGTGACTGGCATAGCTGGAAAGCAGCCATTCCAGCCGGCCATCTTGTCTTACAGCTGAGACAAGTGGCCACCCTCCAGGTGGAGGCCTGCTTCAGTGGCTCTGCAGCACATGGATTTGCCAAGATCTGTACTGGAACTGGATGCCTGCCTGGTTCCTCATGCAATGTGATTTTCTCTCTGTGGCACTTTTGGCTGACTGTGTGCCTTTGAATTTTCTAGGACAGTGCCACCTGGAAATGCCATCACTTTCCAAATGGAATGCACCCCAGTGAAAGCTGGACCCCAGAAATTCATTGTCAAGTTTATTTCCAGACAAGTGAAAGAGGTTCATGCCGAGAAGGTCGTTCTCATCACCAAGTAGCCCATTTGATATCATGGAGATGGAGGCAGGAGCCCTGATTGGCTCTAGGCCTTGGCTAAGCATGTTAACATTTTCTAAATTGCATTTAGCTTTCGGGTCAGGGATGATTAAATTTGATTACTCGTGTGAAGGCACATTCAAGAGCCAGCCCAGCAAGACAGAGCTCAAAGGCCAATGTAACCACAGGCAGTAGCTCCAGGTAGCCAGAGTACCTGGGCACATGTCATAGGCAAACATTTCAAATACATATTTAGGATTCGTGGCCTCAGAAGACAGTGCCACTGTCATCTGGATTCAGAACCATATACAGAGCCCAGATATAGAAGTGCTGGAGGCATCTTCCATCTAGACCATGGATTCTATCAAGTCCAGGGGTGCCTGGAGGCTGAGCTGGAAGTCTTATAGAAAGCATCTTGGAGCTGGTCCTGGGTCAGGTACTATACCCTCTTATCCCAAGGCTCTGTCCTCTTAGAAGCAGGCCCCACGCTGGCGTGAGGCCCTCTTGCTCTGGATGAGCCATGGGAAGTAGACCCTTTCTTTAAATAAGAAAGAGTCTATGGCCAGTGACAACATCTGAAGAAGCAACGTACCCTGCCCTGTTCTCTGGAGTCTGTGCTTTGCTCTGCTGTTAAGGTATCTGCTCACATATCACTATGCTTTGAATTAAACTCTGGCAACTGTAAGATGGCTAAGTGGTCTTGAGTTAAATTTTCTTTTATGCCAGCATGCTGCTTAATT
Organism: Mus minutoides; assembly: GCA_902729485.2. NCBI lineage: Eukaryota > Metazoa > Chordata > Mammalia > Rodentia > Muridae > Mus > Mus minutoides. The sequence goes on from LR750059.1 coordinate 379,646, forward strand.
TAACCTCATTGCCTCTGAATTTCATGGATCCAGGTTGGCCTTCTTGGTCTGGGTCCTCTTCGTGATGGTCAACCTCTTTCAAGGGTTGTAATTCTAAGTGGACATGTATTCCAGAGATGCTGAGTACAGATTGAATACGGGGTATTTTGTGTAGTCAAAGTTTCTTGCCTTAGGGTTTCTGTTGCTGTGATAAAACACTATGACCAAAAGCAACCTGGGGAGGAAAGGGTTAATTGCATCTAACTTACAGGTAATAGTCCATCTCTGAGGGAAGTTAGGGCAGGACCCTAGAGGCATGGGCTAATGCAGAGGTCACAGAGGAGTGCTGCTTACTGGCTTGCTCCTCATAGCTTGCCCATGATGTTTTCTTCTTCCATCTAGGATTACCAGCCCAGGGGTGGCACAACTCACAATGGACCTGACCCTCCTACATCAATCAAGAAAATGCACTACACATTTGTGTTAAGGCCAATCTTACAAAGGCATTTTCTCAATTGAGATTCCCTCTTCTCAAATACCTTTAGCTTGTGTCAAGTTAATTTAAGACCTGTCATCTTTCCTTCATTCACGTGAAACCAGAAAACCCCAAGTCCTGACTCTTTTTGCCCAGATACTCACCTCTGTGGTGTGCAGATGTCTGGTACATGCTTGCAGAATAACCTCTGTCTATGCTGGGGCCATGAAGGATCAGTTAATAACCCCATGAAATAAGTTAGTGCCTGTGACACTTGTTTTACACACTAGACCTGAGAGGAAGGATGTTGTCCAAGGCTTTGGGCTAGGATCTCCTGCTAAAAAAAATCGGTGCCTCTAGCCACAGAGGTAGACCAAAGGACTCTTATTCAAAGCAAGAGGCAGGTGTGCAAGCAGCCTCTGGCCCAGAAACACTGTCTTATCAGCTGCAGTGCTGGGTAGAATCTCAGGAGTTGCCATGGAGAGAAGGCCATTGGGTTCTGGTGTGAAGGCACAAGGCCCAGGGCTGGACAGACTACTACTTACATGATCCTGGCTGTCCAGTACCCCTTGGACACAGAAGAAATATGGCCGAGGCCTGACATGGTAATGGGTTTGCTGAGGAGTATGGAAGACCTAAAACTGTAAGAGCAAAATGCACACTTCAACCTTTCCAGGAGAAGCACTCTAGAAACAAATGGCTGTGGGCTGGGAAGTATTTCTGCTGCAGGTCAAGCTGTCCCCAAGCAAGACTGGTTTTAGCCTCAGTGTATAAGGACATTCAGTTAACAAATCCTGACTCCAAAGCTCTTTCCTTATTTTAACTGCTGCTCCTTGAGGACCTAGTCACTAGCTCTGATTTCTCCCTGGTATGGAATGGTTATGGTCCAGCACCTGGGCTGTCCAAGTCTGTTTGGGGTTGGGGACCCTACAACTCTTTCCACATAGTGCCAAGATTAGGGACAACTAGGGTTCCTCATGTTATTGCTAATAAATGTTAAAGCAGACCAGCTTGGAGGAAGTGTACTTGCAGTGGGGTGGAGTAGGCCACATCTGCTAATGCTGAAGTCCTGCTGATACTCTATGGCACCACCTAGGATGCTGCCCAAGAATCAGACCACCACTTGGCTCCCCACTGCTTTCCTTTCTCAGGGTCCTGAGACAGTACCTTGATTGACTCATATCACTGAGGTCACAGGTTCCATTGGCCCAGGACTCCTACCCTTTCACAGAGCTAGAGGAGATGTGAAGCAATCTTCTGCCAGGGTCAGCGCCAGCAACGCTGGGGAATGGTTCAAGGGGTGAGTTGAGCTGGGTGTGTTTCCTGAGACTATCTAATTGGTTAGATTGCAGAAGCTGCTGCTTCAGCAACCACTGCAATGGACTGGGGAGTGCAGGAGCCTGCTCAGACTATCGGTAACAGCCAGATACCTCAAGCTCCAGTGAGCAGACTAGGTCCAAGCTCATCCTGGGAGAGCAGTGCCTGGGGTCTTCCTGGCTTAACAGTCTGCATGTCCTGTCCACTAGGCAGGTCTTTATTGCTTTTAAGACAGGGTTTCACTATGTAGCCAGAACCATGTGGACCAGGTTCTCCTCAAAGCAACAGTGGTTTAGCTGCCAGCTCTAAATGTTGGAAATAAGGCATGTGTCATTAGGTCTAGCAATGCAGTTTTCTGAGAGGCACTGTCTTGGGCGCTGCTCTAAAATGCAAAGGAGGCCATTTCTGGTTGCACCTGTCCCCATGTTTTACAGACTTTTTCCAGGAGTTCAATATATGTCTTCACCTAGCTCTTCTGGGAATGCATGCTTCTGGACACTGAAAGGCTGGCTGTATTGTTGTCTCAGAGAAGAGTCTAGTATCTATAGGGTAGCGATACTGTCATAACTCAGGCTCATTTCCATTTGGGTAGGCTCTGTACGTGTGTATGCATGCATGCATGTAGGGTGCTCTTTCAACCAAGCCCAAGCCCTGAAGGCAGGCTCAGCAGCCCCTCCTTTGTTGATTTCGAGTCAGCCAGCCAAGGAATCCCTTTCCTGGAAATGGCTGGAGTCTCTCTAGCCTTCCAGGCTGGTCTTCCCTGATGTTAGAGCATTCCTTCCCCAAGATCCTCAGCCCCCCTCAAGACAGCCCTCAAGAAGCAGAAGTGGATCCCCCACCCCCGACATCCTGGTCACCATTTCCCTTGCTGGATCACTTTTGGCACATCCTGCTAAGAGGAACTCAGAGAAAGTCCCTACTCTCCTGTACCCTCTATTGCCCTTCCTATCCCCCTACCCTAATCCTAATGGAAAAAAGTGTGGGGTGGCAGAGTTGGTAACACTCATCAGGGTAGCAGCCACTGCTGGTGTCTTATTCTCCATGATCTCTATTCAGCCAGCACCTCCACAGAGTCCCTGTCTTTTGTCGCCTCCAATTGGCTGTCAGCTGTTTCCATGTTGTCCATGTCTGACAGAGATGACACTTGCCGTACCAAGTCCTTGTCAATGGGTGTCTCTGGCTGACAAGGTCTGGTGAAAGGGTTGAACCAGTTCAGGGAAAAGTCCCCACCAAAAGCCTCCTGGACCGACTTCCAGCTGCCCGACTGCTCCCTGGGCTGTTTTGTTCGTTGGAGGCGTTCAATGCCCTGAAGGAGAATGGGCAGAAGGTCAGTGTACTACATGAACACACCTTTTGCCTTGGCAGAGCAGGGGATGGGAAGTTCAGTATGGATGGCACAGCTTGCTATGGCCCAGGCCACTCTTGAAGCCCCTGAGGGCTGCAGGGCAGAGCAGACACTGTGAAGCAGAAGAAGCATGCCTGGCATTGAACTTGCCTGTCACACACATGCCGCCAGACCCCTTCCTACAAAGGCAGTGGTCTGCTACTGGGCAGGGACCAGATACCCAATGGCCAAGGATATCTTGGCTTCTGTAGGCATGAGATAGACTATCACCTATGAAACCACTAAGAAGGGGCTGGTGAGATGGCTCAGCAGTCCAAAGATCCGGAGTTCAAATCCCAGCAACCACATGGTGGCTCACAGCCATCCGTAATGAGATCTGATGTCCTCTTCTGGTGTATAATAATAAATAAATAAATCTTTGGGTCGGAGTGAGTGGGGCCGGAGCAAGCAGAGGTCCTAAGTTCAGTTCCCAGCAACCACATGATGGCCCACAACCATCTGTACTCATATACATAAAATAAATAAATAAATCTTAAAAAAAAGAAACCACTAAGAAAGGGGCCCCTTGCCCACAGTAGGACCAGTAAGCTTGGCATGGGGAAGGCTGAGGGGTGAGGATACAGCACAGGACACAAACATGCGAGAAGAAGCAAAGATGCCACATGCAGCGGGCACCAGGGCACAGGCCACTGTGGGTTCATGCAGTGGACATTCCACATGACCTCTCCCAAGCTGACCACTCACCTGCTGTGGGTGCTGACTGTAACTCAGCCCCCAGGCCACAGAAAGAAGGTGATGGGTAGGAAAAAGCCCCAAACAGTTATAGATACACACAGATCAGATCTCTAGATTCATTTCATCCTTACAAAGGCTCTGAGCTCCCAGTCAGGCCTCTGCTTTCTTCACCTCTTCTGGAAGCTAAGGGAATTTTCTGAGTTTCCTAGACAGATATCGATGCACTCAACCATGACTCAAGACCCTCTTCCCACAAGGAAGACTTCTATGGTCCTAATTTATTTCTTCCATGCAATTTTCTCCTGTAACTGGAATATGGCATATCCTTTTTGTAATTAAGAGGCATACACACAGACTGATCTGACTATTCCCTATACCAATACTCTAGCACTCTTCCTATAACATCTCAGGGACTTAAGTCTCTTGACTTCTGTAAAAGCTATCAGTTAGAGAATTTGACCTTAGCTGAGTGTGGAGGCAGAGTCAGGTGGATCTCTGTGAGTTCCAGGACAGCTAGGAAAAGAGATCCTGTCTTAAATCAGCCAAACCAAACCAAAACAAAAAACCCAATAACACATAATCTGATCTCGTGTTCTCTCTTCGAGACATCAATAACAAAGGTGCCAGTGGTCACTTTATAGCAGGGAAACGTTCCAGGAATGGACTTAACACAACCATCAAGGTCAGAATTGCCAAGACTCAAGTGGATCAGCAGTAAATGTTCCCAGTTACAGGGAACCACAAATGTAACACGCCAGTGCCCCTCCTGCCCCAAACCACAGCCTAACACAAGAGCAGCTGATAGAGTAATTAACCTACAGCTTTTACCAGGGCCAAGGTCTGTGGTGGAACTATTTTGGAACCAGACAGAAGTGGTTTATTCTGAATTTGATAAGTGTCTTAGAACCAACTATACACTTAAATAATTTGTATTACATTATATGAATTTATTCTCAATTAAAAAATCTAGGTCATGACAAAGTTAAGACTGAGGAACTGATAGAAATGGGGTAAAGAGACAAGTAGTAGGATGTGGAATCCCTGAAGACAAAAGGCCAGTAGTGAGACCTCCCCGAGGTGGAGGGCAGTAAGTTTTGAGAGTTTTGTTCTTAAAGAAAAAACGGGTTTCAGTCTGCCGCACAGTTCATTTCAAGCTGGCCTCAAACTCTGAGGCTCGGTGATCTCCCACCCTAGTCTCTTGAACAGCTAGGACTACAGGTGTGCACCGCTATGCAGACTGCAAGTTTTCCCCACCCGATCCTTTTTCTTTCCAAATTACTTTCTTAAAAGAGAAAGGAATTTGTTGTTGTTGTTGTTGTTGTTGTTGTAAGATGTTTATCTTTGGTAACACTGAATGTCATTCAGAAGATATACAATTTTGCTGATTTTTATAAGTCTGACATTATTTCACAATGAGAAGTTCAAAAGAACCCAAGACAGAATTGACACTGAGTTATAATGAAAGGCTGAGAACTGGAGCAGTCTCAGTAACTAAGCCCTATAAGTCGCAACAGTGTGGCACTGAGAAACCATGTTTTGCATGACCCTGGGCCATCCTGCAACCTGTGTCTTGCCTTAAGGAGAAGCACTTTGCACAGGACACCCCCATGGAGCTGTTACCACTGCAGATGGGGTGTATTTCTGTGGACTTGTCCACGTTTCATGTTTTCACCATGGAGCAAGCATTAATTTTGTAATAAGAACAAGAATCAGCTAAGACCTGAGTTTTAATAGCCTCTGCAAGTCATGCACACAGGCAGATGCTGCCCTCCACAGCCCCTTCCTCCAAAGCCAGGAACACAGGTTCTCTCTCTCTCTCTCTCTCACACACACACACACACACACACACACACACACACACACACACACACTTTGTGAAGGTGTCAGTGTTAAGGTCCCGAGAGGCTGAGATAGCAGCCCAAGCTTGGTTAGAAAGTTATGCAGAAACAGGACAAGTGCTTTTTTTTCTCTCCACCAGATGTTTTCCCCATTGTCTGACAAAGCCTCACTCTGTGGGGCTCAAAGTCAGGTGCAGAGGCAGAGCAAGCCCAGGATTACCACTGTAAAGTGGTGTGTTAGGATCAACTAGCCTGTGTTCTGACATTCCTTAGCAGCTACATATATAGACATCAGGAGTGTCAGCTTTGAGCAGGGAAAGAAAATATTCTAAGTAAACTGATGCATAAAACAGACCCCAGAGCTTCTTTTTCTAAGAGTTGTAGACTTAAAGGTGTCCAGAAGGCAAAATTCTGCAGCCTGAGGTTCACAGGTGTGAGCCATGTCAGGCTTAAGCGAACAGTGACTGACTCATGTGAGCAGGCCTCGGCCTCACCTGAACGTCCTGTGGAATCTGACCGGTGAACATTGCACCAACACCCCAGCATGAATGTGTGAGGTCTAAGACTCCCAAGGGTGGCAGAGACCCCAGGCATCAGTTCAGGGCTTGTGAGACTCCTGGAATAGGACCCCAGTGCCAGCAGATAAGCTAGCCAGCATCTCCACAGCAAGCTCTGGAGAGCTGGCCAGATGATACTGGCTCTCTTCAGCAGCAGCTCCACATCCTTCTACTGTAGCCCACAGTATGAAACATCTTGTTGCAACCCAGAAGACACACATACTCACAACTAAAATACTTTGAAGCATCATTCAGTGGTAATGTATTTTTAAAAAGGGATTATTTTTGCTGGGTATGGTGGTGCATGTCTTTAATCTCAGCACTCAGGGGGCAGGGGCAGGGGCAGGGGCAGGGGCAGGGGCAGGGGCAGGGGCAGGGGCAGGGGCAGGGGCAGGGGCAGAGGCAGGGGCAGAGGCAGGCACTGGTGACCCAGACTAGAAAAATCACAGCTCCTGTGCAGCTGTTACACACACAGAAACCAAAGCTCATACCATTCTACCTTCCATTTTTATCCAGTGCTTACAGAAACCATGAGAGTAGGTGATCATGTTCTACAGAGACCAACTAAGGCTTAGGGAGCCTATCCAGGTCATACTGGCAGTTAAGTTGCCAAGCAGGGATTAGGAACACACACTGAGGTTAGACAAGTGCTGCCACTAAACTCCATCACCCAGCTGAAGAGTTCCAGGTGTCCTTTATTCCACAAGAGAGCTAATGGCACCTTTCCCATAGAGGGTTTCTAGCATGCCATCCTAGAAGTACCAGTCATCTTTCCTCTGTTTTCATTTGTCCATGGGAGAGTAGAAGAGGGAGAAAGGAGGCAAAGGGCCAGGTTTGAGAGAACATGCTGCTCAGTGGCTTCTTTCCTTTCCTTTTGAAATAGGGTCTCACTGTGCTGCCTAGGCTGGTCTTGAACTCCTGAACTCAAGCCATGCTCTGGCTCTAACTTCCTGAGTGTTGGGTCTACAGACACATGGACCTGGCTCTTTATAAAGTCTTTGTTTCTTGAGGTAGGGTCTCATATACCACAGGTTAATCCTGAGCTCAATGTATGGCAAAGGATGACCTTGAACTGACCCTCTTGCCTCCATTTCTGAACTTGCTGGGTTTGCACACGTGTTCCTCCATACTTGGCTTCAGATAAAGAGTCAGACCCATCAGTGAACACTACTGGTGGTTGGGTTGCTCAAATACTGTGTGGTCTGGAGAACTCACTCGACGTACCTCACAGGAAGGTTGGTTCCTTGGTTCTACCCTCATCTTGCTGGCTCTTCAGTAAATGTGCCATTGGTCAAGACAAACTCAAATGACATGTTTAAAGAGGCCACAGATAACAGAGTGGAAGGGGTCAGTGGTTCATCAGTGGGAGCATGCTGGCCTCAGATACATATCCCAGGAACTAGGCTGCTGCACCCAGCAGCAGCAGCAGCAGGGCTAACCTGAAGCCCCATCCCTATAAATTCTGAGGCCCTGAGCTTGATCCTTAGCCTGGCCCTCCTTCTTTTTTTGCTGGAACTGCTTGTGTCCCTTGGCTAGTTCACCCTTTGGAACTGATATACATTGTTTTGAAAGAAGAGAAATTGAGAACTTCTAAGTTTGGATGAAGAGTCCAAGCCCATCCTCCTACAGTGGGGTGTCTGTGATGCCAGTCTTGCACAGGTATTCCTCAATAAGCACTTGGTAGTTTGTCTTATTTGGAAGATTTCTCTCATCAGGATGCAAAGTGGTTCAGTCAGAATGAGCAAAAGCTAACTACCCTTTAGTCCTATAAGTCTTGTAAGGTCCAAGTGTTACAAAGGTAAAATGGTATTAAGGAAAGGCTGGGCACACTTTTCTTCTTTATACATGCCACCAAACTCATGTAAATATGCAGATATGACATGAAGAAATGGACAAGTACGTGAGATTACCCAGCCTACTGGCCATGTCCTCTTCACTCCTCTTACCCAGCTACCATTCTGGAAGATGGGCTACAAAGGCTCATTTTCCAGTAGGCCACAGAGAAAGACCTTTTAGAAGGGATCAGAAGCCTCAGGAGAGTCATTTGTTGACACACCGCCTTGGTCACTACTGTGCTCACAGAGAGAATGAAATGGGCCTCACAGGCCACCCTGGGGTTGTCCTGTCTTGAGGCCTTTGTGCTGTAGTTTGAGCACTAAGGACATCCACTTTGCAGCCTTTGGCTTGTAATAATGCAGAGGGAGACTCACATGGGCCCCGGGCAGTAAGCTGGCCATATGCCTATTTAGAGTGTGAACTTTAATTTCAGGATTCAAATTCCTGCAGTGGCCATCTACTGTGAAACCCCATGGGGAAAACTATGAGCCATTCACAAAATGCCCTTAAAGGTTGGAGAGAGAGAGAGAGAGAGAGAGAGAGAGAGAGAGAGAGAGAAAACAACAGAACCATAGCTGCAGTGTGCAGTGTAGTTGCTCTTTGCCACAGCAGATCTAACAAGAGTATTTGAGCAAAGCTGGAAGGCTGGACCCTTCTAACCTGCTGAACCTGGAACAGGACACACCTCTTCCATATAAACCACAGTTCCTCAGTGTTGCCTCATCGGTCATCACTAGATACCATCAACAACAACAACCCCCCGCCCCCGAAAAACAGCACCTCGCACTGTGGGTATAGACGCTAGGCACTTCCTGTTGGCATACCTTTTGTTCTCTGCTGGGCAGGCTCTGGTCCTGGATTCCAGAAAGACTGACCTCTAGGAACCATAGAGCACCCTCACCAACACATGCAGAGAATTCTGCCTGCAGAAACGCCATTCATAGCCTTTAAGAACAAAACTAAACTCTCTGAGCCTGCAGCCTGACACCACCTGCCCTTTGCACAGGCCATGGGGAGAGAGCAGAACGGAAGCAGGTTTGGAAAAGGTTTATTGCATTGTTTCCATGTGGAAGCACTGACAGAGTTGGGAAGAGGCAGAATGTCCCACCGACTTCTGAAAAACCACAGGGCTACATTAACTTTCTTCCTACCCACAACTAGAATGAAAAACCTTATCCCCACCCCCACCCCAAGCAAAAGCTAAAAAGGGAGTTTTGTGGTGATTGTTTTAAAACCCACTGGTTTGGGGGACTTCATGGTGCTCAGGTTCCACGTGGCTGTAGGGTTCAAGAGCAGTCTTCTCTTGGCACCTCCTACATCCCCTGGTCCTTCCCTAGCTCAAGACCAGCTTGTCCCTGTGCGACTTTGCTTAGCAGTACCTGCTGATGGGAAAGCTCGTCTGTGTGGCAGGCTGAGAAGCAGGTGAGTAGGGGCTACCTGGCAACTCTAAGAATGTCACCTAACATCTACAACCACTTCCCAGGCTAAACACACATAAGACACAGGTCTGTGCACATCTGGAGGACTTTAAACTCCAGAAAGTATATGCCCATGACATGGTTAAAAATGAGATGATCCTGACAGGTGGCATGTCTGTTTCCCTCAGAATGACTGACATCTTGCTGGGAAAGGGTGGGAACTGGGGTAGAAAGTTGTTGTAGCTTGCCTGAAAGTTGTTTTCCTCTTGTGATTGTGTAAGGCATTTTGAACTGGGAAACATCTCTCATAGTCTTCCAAAAGCCAGAGTGACATACTTGCTGATTCAGAATACAAAGGCCCCTTTACCCCCCACCCCCCAAATCATTCTGTGTACCCACACCTATGAGTACAAGGCTGACAATTGGTTTCTGAAACTGAGGCAAACTGTCCGCTTGGGCAGGAGGCCACTGCACCAAGGACCCTTATGACGGCTCCAGCCCAATCATTTTATCCTTAGGCTTCAAGGGGTTAGCATTATCTTCGAAGAGGTTCTGAGTCCTGTGGGCGCCAGTGCTGCCCTGTGGGCAGGAGGAGGTCAGAGCCCTCTTGGCTTTCCTACTGGGTCAGTTCATCCATACACAGCATCAGGGGGCATTCAATTAGTAGAAGGGGCAGGGCCTGAGCAGCACCCTCGACGTTAGTCATGCTGACAGACAGCAGAGAGGAAACAGAGGCCAGAGAAGTGATTTTAAAAGGGAAAAGAGCAGCTTCAGTCATCAAAAAATTGAAAGGATGATTTTTTTTTTTTAAAAAATAAAACATGAGGACTTTTTTTTTCTCTGCAATGCTCAGCCATTTTTCTGAAGACATAAAAAAGTTTTAAGAGTTTTGGCCTAAACATTCACGAGAGCGGATGGGAGGTGCCATGATGTGGTCTTAGTGGCAATGCTGGTCAGGGTCCTTCAGACCACATACTGGTACGGGTCTGCCTTTCCTTGGTCTGGTGTGGCAAAGGGGCTGGCCCAGCCTAGAGAGAAGGGGTGGCCAAACACGGCTTTCATGTTCATCCATTTTGTTTTTTTAGCCCATCTTCTCTCTTCCTTTTTCAATTGTTCTATGCCCTGAAAATAAGAACAATCACACTTTCAGTCAAGTGCTCCATCTCTGCAGTTTTGGAAGGGATTTCCACATGCCTCAGGTGACCAGAGCGAACACTTCCTTTTCAAAGTAGGAAAGCTACGTACACAATGAAGCTTTCTTCTGACTCTCATAAGAAGTGTCACTAACAGTGTTTTCTGGTGGGCACGCATTTACAAGGCCCTGAGGGTGAAGGGACACTGAGGTGGCACCTGGGCCCCTGTTGCAACAAGATTGACACAGTCTAGTTCTGAGTCCTTGCTGGGTCAGGTGGTGCTCCGAGGCACCTATGTATGCAAAGGCTTTGATGCATGAGATTGAGATTCTGACAACTAATGGTGGCTGTTGGTGTGGTAAAGATGCATAGGAGAGCTGAAGCTACAATGACCACTTTGCAGACAAAAAAAAAAAAACAACAACAACAACAACAACAAAAAAAACCCAACCCCAACAACAACAAAACAAGCAGAGGTGCAGTGGCTGCTCTGACACTGTCTCACCGGCCCGAGGGGAAGAGACCCAAAGGGAAAGGGTGGGACAGCAAGAGGCAGGTGATAAGGAGAGGAATCACAAGAGGAAGAGCGAATTAGTGCAGGTTAGAGGGAGGGTGGCTTGCAGCCTCAGTCACGGCGAGGAGGGTCTTCCCAGAGCTCCTTCCCAGAGGATCTTGGAGGACAAGGCAGTTCTCCCAGCCTGTGCCAGTTTCCCTGCCAAGTCTCAGGAAAAACAAAAACAACAATGGGGCTAGGAAGAGTGTGTGTTTTCTTTCTTCCTTCAAATAGAGCTTCTGAGCTTCCAGAGAAGCAGAGAGCAGGGGTTGTCTGTCTGTTCTGAGTCTTGGCCAAGAATGGGGTGGGGCAGCCCTGGCTTATCTCAGAACCTAGGACCTGGGATGGCATCAGTTAGGGATGATGATGCTCTCTCCCCCCACGAGTCACAGGCAACACAATTCTGTTTAGGGACAATCTTGATAAGGAAGAACAACTAGAACCAGACTGTCAGTTTATCTATTGCCCCCGGAACATGCTCTGGGGGACCTAGAAGTGCTTCCAAATGGACAGGGCCTGACAGTCACATTTGGGCTTCCTATAGGTTCTCTGTGGAGCAGCTGGTCCCATTTACCAGTTTGATTTTTGGCTGAATATACACCAAACCTTTTTGCATTGACATGAATTCTTATAAAAGAAACAGAGTGGCTAAAAGATGTTAAAGGCACTGGGAACCACCTACAACTCACAATGGCAGTGGGCAGCACTGCCCCCTCTGCTTCTAGGCCCACAGAGCTGTAGCACCTGAAGCCATGGAAGAAGCTGTCCTCCATCTATGAGCACAGACCACAGTTGAAAACTCTCTGGGAAGGTGGGTGGGCAGCACTCAAAGCCAGGAGCAAGCAAGAGGCTGAATCCAGGTCCCCATGATTTTTTTTCACATTCAAGGCAAAGTGCTGCCCACCCCATTTTCTAGAACGCAAAGCACAAACATCAAGAAATGTCATATCACAACTACTTCAAGGCTTCTGGGTATCTTTGGAAGGCCAGAAACTGGCTGTAGGACATGAGGTGAGTGGGTGAGAAGACAAGAGGATGGGACGGGTAAGGACCAGAATGTGCTGTCCTGGGGGCTCAAGCAGTTGTTTCCTGGATCCAGTCATGACATCAGTTCTAGAAGCTGATGTCTGGAAGCCTTGCTGGAAAGGACAAGAGCCTGGCAGAATGCCTGACAGGGTACAGTGTATAATAAAGAAAGACTTATGTTAAAGGCAACCTCTGTCTAAGGCTGCAGGCAGGGCCATTCCCATGCAACCAGGCGAACCTGCATAAACATGACCAGGTCACAACAGAAGGCGCAGTGCCCTGCACCCTGAGTCCTCAGGACTGACAGGTGACCAGGTCCCCAAAGCCAAGGTTAGAGGAGGTGGATGCCCTGCTTACCGTCTCATCTGTGCAGATGGAGTGTACTTGGGTCCCAAACATCACTGATGTGAAAATGAGGAAGAGCAGGGCCTCGAAGCACAGCAGGATGAGCAGGATGACCGTGGTGGGCGGCGAGAAGGAGCTGCACTCTGCAAGGAAAGCAGCATGGGGATTGGACTGGCTGCATGGCTCCCTGCCTCACCCCATCAAGCTCCCACCTGCCTCCTGCTTACTCCCTCAACAAGTACCCAACAGACTGAGCCGTTGGATTCCTCTTCCCTAAGTAGTGTAGCTCATCATCCTCAGACCACACTGAGGCCAGCTTGGAAGAAGTATTAGGCCTCATGACACCTCAGGAGACCCTGCCTTTCCCTAGAGAACACAAGATGCAGGTTCAGAAGCCCGAAGTCCTGGTCTGGCCAGATCTTTCCTGGAGAGGTTTTCCCCCCACCCCCAAACTGCCCCTAGCTCAGCCACCCCATGCTTCCTTTGGGTCCCAGGTGAGAGACTGGGGTAGGTCCAGAGGAGTGCCTGGTAGTTTGGGGACTTGAAAGGAGACTATTTGCAAAAGAGTGGTTTGACCAGTGAACAGGAATGCCCCTTCTTTCCAGGGACATCTATGTAACTGAAACTGTCAGTCTCTCACTGGAGCTTTTACTGTTGTTTATGGTTGGGCTGGTTCTAGGCATTTGCTCACCCTTCCATGGTAAAGTAGTGATGTGTGACTACAAGTATGGTTTCTGAGCAATGAACAAAGCCTAACTCAAACACACAGCACTCTAAAGCTCTGAGGGAGACAGTGTTTGAACAGGAAAGGAAAACTGGGCCACACATGTGATCTGCTTTGCCAACATCAGCTCTGGTGATTGGTACATGTTGCTCAGTTTGGCTTGTAGGGATCAGTCTGCTTCATTGCTGAGGAGGCTGTGTGGGTCTTGACTATCTAGGAGGGGATGTGGGAAAGAACAGGAATGACGCCAATCACTGTGTGTGTCAGGGAGACTGGCATCTCATCTGACATGCCCTCCTTTTATCTAATCCCCTGGAACTTAGACCTCCACATGAATTCTCTTTATTTATTTATTTATTTATTTATTTAATTTTATTTTATTTTTATGTGTATGGGGTTTTGCTTCCATGTGCATATCTACTACTTGTGAGCCTGATGCACGTGTCATATCCCCTGGAACTGGTAAATTCTCTTCCTGATGCCCACCGGGGCAGAACTTGGTCTTAACAGCTCACCAACCAGAGGAACTGGCTGTGGATGATTACAGACAAGGTTACCTGGCTGGCCCTGGGTAGTGAAGGGTGCTGGGAAGAAGCAGGGCTCTAAGTCTGACAGACATGAATAAAGAGCCTGACCACAAGCTCCAGCCATAATGGCCCTAACATTCTGCCCTAGCCTGCCTTTCCCATTTCTTCCATGTGGAATTGGGATTACCCTTTTCTTTCCTTACCTGACACCTGTCTCTCCCAGTAAACCTACTTTAGGTTCCAGGCAGCCATTCAACCAATCTTGGAATGATGCCTGACTGCAGATCTCTGGGCAAGAGGCTTGGACATCCTGAGACTTACTTTCGCTTCAGTACAGGGATATGGATAAGAAGTGGTAATAGAACATCTATATATCTCACATCAGTTGTGTGTTGTGTGATATGCAGTGTGTTTTCTCTGTATGTTCACTCACAAGATAGAGGTCACATCCTTGTCAGCTGCCCTGTTACTAGGGGTAGAGCCAGAGAGACTCTCCACTCCCACCCTTCTTTTGCCAGGCCTTGAGAAGTTCTAATAGGAATGAATCAAGGCCCAAGGAATGTAGAGCTCCCCAACTCTTATTTGAATGTTAACTCCAAGCACCCATTCTGGGGCACAGTTCCTTGAGCCTCTTGTACAAAATCTATTCTGAAATGAGTGCCTAGACTCCATCCCCTCCCTCAGGAATCTGGCTGGGAGGACCCTGGCATTGAAGGCAGCATAGTTTGAATGCCTGCTTGATACCATTGCTTGAACTTCAGGCTCTCTTTTCAGGTAAAAGATCTTGGAATTATGCTCATACTCTGTACCCAGATTTTTTTTATCATCTATAAATAAAGAACATTCTCCTATTCTGGGGCTTGTAGGGTCTGCATTGCTCAAAATACACTCTGCACATTTCCTAGCTCCCACAGGGCTCTAACAGCCCTGTCAGCATGACCACAAAGTAAAGACAGTCAGTCACTTCTGTGACAGTCTGGGTTATGCTACCATTGTCCACAGTTACCCTGACACAGGAGAGAGGTTTGTGATGATGGAATGACCTCACTGACATCCTATATCAAGTTGCCAAGGCCACACCAGAATTGACTCGGATCGCCAGGGCCTAGCCAAATATATGTACTTTCAGAATGCTCTCCAAGTGAGCAAGAACTGGCTGGACTTACTCACTTCTGCAGATGGTATCCCTTCCCTCCTCTTAGAACTAGAAAGGGGTTCTCTGGTCAGGATATCTGCCTTGTAGACTCTGAGCGTGAAAGTTCTAGCCTACTTATGGCTGCTTATTATTTTTTTGCTTTCCTACCCCTGTTTCTCCCTGTTTTAAATCTGTACATTTAAATGAAATATTTGTGAAGCAGGGAGACACGGTCTATGATCTTAATCTAAGTTAGCATTATCTAGACAAGCAATCTGAAACAAACTACTACTACTCCTCCTCTTCCTCCTACACACACACACACACACACACACACACACACACACACACACACACAAATATCAAACAAAGTTAAAAACCCTTATGCCCTAGGCAAAAAGTTAAACATGGATCTCTGGGAGGAGACTGGGGTAAAATGACCTTGGTTACAGTGCCCTGTTTGGAGCTCGGGTGTTGCTTGGGGAAGGAGAGCTTGCCTAATGTAGCCCTGGGTTCTATCCCCAGCGGTGAAAAGAGTAAAACAAGTGCTTTGCAGACCAAGACTCTCAGGGTCCTGCCCTCCTCAGGATCCTGGCCTCTGCTGACCTGGGCATGCTCTCTCTTGAGACATGCTCAGTTTGATCCTGTCCGACTTAGTAAGTTGCCTGTCTAAACTGAAGGGTCTGTTTCTTGTCATAAAAAAAGACTAGTGCCTCTTAGGGCCTGATCAGTCTGTAGGGTTTCAAAAGATGTAATAAAATGAGGCTGGACTGGCACTACAAAGGGAGCAGGCCCCCAGGCCACTCAGGTCCTATACCCTCTCTACAGAAGGAAGAGAAACCCTGGTAATACTTACTTGTCCAGTCTTCTTCAAAGCAATGCAGGAAGTGGAATCCCACCATGATGAGGGCGTGCAAGGAAATGAGAGCTATGTACATCTGAAACAGGAAAGCAGCGCTGAGCCATTGTTGGGATAATCTCCTAACTATGCAGCCTCCTTGAGCAGCTACTCAGAACACAGTCCACAGACCCTCTATTTCTTGTTTTGAGTAGGATATTAGCTGTTCTCTGGGAATATGTGGAACCAGAACAGATGCACAGGCTAAACACAGGCATGACTCAGGCTGTGTGGGGCACATGAAGTCCGCTGCTGCTTCTAACTTAAAAAGTTAGAGTGCCGACTATTCTACATCTACCTGTAACTCAAGAGTTTGAGGCCACCACCAACACAACACTGTCTTCTTTAGCTATGTGGGCCTAGTGCTCTAGTGGGGTCCAGAACATAGCATTTGCCTCCAGCTAGTCAAACCAAATCAGTTTTCTACATGCACAGAAAGTGAAGGACATTTGTTGAGCCAGAGAGATACTGAGTGAGAAAGCAGAGAACCACACAGTAGGTAGTGTTCTCAACAGCAACCAAGACTGCTAAGAGTGTTGAGATTTTCCAAAGAACTAATGAGTGCCCCTGCCTCGTGGAGGCAGAGTTCAGATGCTGACTTACTGTGAATAGGACAAAGTACTTCTGGTTGTTCTCGCCGACACAGTTGTTGACCCAAGGACAGTGGTGGTCCATCTTGCGAATGCACCGCTTACAAACACTGAAATGACCCATAATTCAGACCTTCAGCAGGGGTAACCATCATACAGTTTGAAAACAAACACTACACAAGTAACACAGCAGCAGGTGCTGGGGTGACCCAGAGGGGAGCACTGGAATTTTGGCTTCAGCTCGACACCTCTGCAAGAAGACTGGAATGCAGAGTCAGGACTTCCAGGGTCAAGTCACTCCTCACTAGGAGTCAGAAGCATTTGCTTCCAGGGCATCTACACACATTAACAGGTCAGAACTGGCCCAGGTAAGAGACTATTCTGAAGCCTTATGAAACTTAGAAATTGGGTTCCTGAGGAAACCAAGTGAGAGGCATTTGGAAAATGTTACTGTAGGACAGGATATGGAAAAGGGCTGGCAGAAGTTCCAGACGTTCTACCAAACACTAGCAGAAATGGAATATACTTTTTCAAGCTGTAGGAACTGTAGTAGCTTGGCAGACTTGGGTCTGCTGGACCACCTTATTCAAGTCGGTGGGTTCCTGTCAGTGTGAGTGGAGGCTTCATACTGCTCTCTACTCTTTCTCTTCCCCATCACTCCAAAGGCCTCATGTCATGACACAGGCATGCTGTCAACAGGCACTGCTCAGAAATCCTAGCCTGGTTCCATGATCTTCAGGAGCAGGAAGGCAAGGCAAGAAAAGGAAGTCCAGCATGGATGCAGAAGCAAACAGCCAGGCCCAGCAACTATACCACTGGTCTGTCTGCTCTGTCTCTTTTGTTACCAGCTCTAAAAATACACATGAAAACACATGTGAATTATGTACACAATAAATTAACACTTTTTTTGTTTGTTTTTTCAAGACAAGATTTCTCTGTGTAACCTGGTTGTCTTGGAACTTGCTCTATAAACCTAGAACTCAAGAGATCCACCTACCTTTGTCTCCTAAGTGCTGAGATTAAAGGTGTACGTCACCATGCCCGACCTTCCCATAAACAATTTTAAAGCAGGCAAGCAGTGTAGTCTGCTCGCTCTGTACCAGGTCTCTGCTCACCATGGATGGAATCACCACGTCCTATTTATCTTATGGGCATGCAACCCAATGCAGTGAGCTTTAGGGTCCTTCATCCCTACTCATTTGAGGAACAAACTCCTGAGAGTAGCCACTTCTTGCCTTTGCTCCTCAGCAGGTCCTCTTCCATCCTACTTATTTCTAGGGCAGCTTTCAAGTACATGCTTAAGTCAGTGAGGGGTCCACTGTAGAGAAGCACCAAGTGGCCTCTGGTTCTGTAGGCAATGGATATTTTAAACAAGTTCTCATAGCAAAGCTACCCTTTACACTCTGAAGAAAAAAGGTGTGGAGAGCAGGAAGCTGGGTTTCACAAGGGGCTAAGGTGTGTTGGGCAACCAGGTTAGACAAACACATGCTTGAGGGAGTAGGGAAAGTGACTATATCTCTTGAGGGTGGCATAAGTGGGTGGTTTCCTGTTTTCAAGGACATGAAGTACCAAAGCAGCACTTGTCTTCTCTTTGGGCCAGACAGCTTCATGCAGGGCAGGCAGTGCTCCAGGGCCCAAGACTGTAGGGACTGAAGCAATGGTCACTGAACACAGAAGATGCTCTACAGAGAGATTTTTTTCTGGTGCTGGCCTTCTAGATTTCCCTCACTCCTCCTATCTCTTTTTTTTTTTTTGGGGGGCGGGGTTCAAGACAGGGTTTCTCTGTGTGGCCCTGGCTGTCCTGGAACTCACTTTGTAGACCAGGCTGGCCTTGAACTCAGAAATCAACCTGCCTCTGCCTTCCGAGTGCTGGGATTAAAGGCGTGCGCCACCACGCCGGGCTTCCTCCTATCTTTTATGCCACTGTTTTAAAAGTGATACTTCTCCCTTCTACTACTTCCTTGCCACATTTCAGCCCCTAAATCTCAGGAGACATCGACAAGCTCTCTGCTTATACACATTAACAGGTCCACTCTTGGGCTGTATTCCATCTCCAGGAGGCACAAGGAGTAATCTTTGGTGTGTAGCCTTTAAGCGGGTGCTGAGCCAGCATTAGCCACACAGACACGGCCCACAGGAGCTCTTACACACTGTCATCCTGCTCAAACAGGCCTTTCCTGACCCAGTGAAGGGACTCTGGGCTTAGACTGGCTGGGTCTGAGTGTGAAGGCCGGAGCTCACACATATAAGAAGCAGGCAAGAGAATGGGTGGAACCCCAAGACAGCAAGAGACAGACAGAGGGAGGAGCTATGCTTTCACAAATAGGATTTCATCACATACTTCACTATCTGACAAAACTGTAGGCAAGGTAACAGCATCCCATACTCTAGCTTAACACAGCCCTGAAGAGGCCAAACTGTAGGCAAGGTAACAGCATCCCATACTCTAGCTTTACACAGCTCTGAAGAGACAGTGTAGCCAAGAAAAGAACAGAATAGGGGTCCAAGGGCAGATCTCCATTTTATGGCTGGATGAAGAAACAGGCTCTCCAAATCAGCTTAGACCATCATCCTGTTCCTCAGGTGAACATCAGGTCACATGACAATGTATTTGGTGACTGTGGGAATTGGAAAACTAAGCAACTGGAGTCTGTCAGGGTTCTAGGAGTCTGCTGAGGGTTCAGCCTCAGTGTGTGTGTGTGTGTGTGTGTGTGTGTGCACGCGCATGCGTGTGTACAGGCGTGCTTGCGTGTATGTATGTGTATGTTTGTGTTTGTGTGTATGTGCATGTGTGTGTCGGGGGTGGGGGTTACAGAAAGCCTGGGGTGTTAGGCCCTGTCAGGGCCACGCTCTGCCTTCCCTGGGAACTTATAAGCCCAAGGCCTTGGCTCTACAACAGCATAAACCCCTAAGGGATTCCACATGGTCTCTGGTCCTCACAAATGTGAGAACCCCAATAGAATGAAAGCAGGAAGCTAGGTCTCAGAAGGGGCTAAAGTGTGCTAGGCAACCAGTTTAGACAAATATATGCTTGAAGGAGCAAGGAAAGTGACTAGTCTGGGATTGTAGGGCTTCTGCTAGAGGGAAAGGCCTGTCTACAGTTGCAGGGCTACAAGGCCTACTCTAGATCGGTGGTTCTCAATCTGTGGGTCTCACACCTTAAAGGATACTCTCACTAAGGTTTCATATCAAATATCTTACATATCAGATAGTTACACATTACAATTCATAAGAGTATCAAAATTACAGTTATGAAGTAACAAAAATAATTCTATGGCTGGGGTCACCGAAACATGAGGAACTGTATTAAAGGGTCACAGTGTTACCAAAGTTGAGAGCCACTGCTCTAGATGGAATGTTTTGTGTTTGGCTATGAGCCCCACCAGTTTGGGGAATGGAGACAATATCTACTTCTACAGATTCTACCAGAAGCAGGGGAATACAGAAATAGGTACAGGTGTTGACCTCTGTACTGGCTAGTTTTTGTGTCAACTTGACACAGCTGGGTTATCACAGAGAAAGGAGCTTCAGTTGGGGAAATGGCCTCCATGAGATCTAGCTGTGAGGCATTTTCTCAATTAGTGATCAAGGGCCCCTGGTGGGTGGGACCATCTCTGGGCTGGCAGTCTTGGGTTCTATAAGAGAGCAGGCTGAGCAAGCCAGGGAGAAGCAAGCCAGTAAAGAACATCCCTCCATGGCCTCTGCATCAGCTCCTGCTTCTTGACCTGCTTGAGTTCCAGTCCTGACTTCCTTGGTGATGAACAGCTATATGGAAGTGTAAGCCTAATAAACCCTTTCCTCCCCAATTTGCTTCTTGGTCATGATGTTTGTGCAGGAATAGAAACCCTGACTAAGACAACCTCTATCTGAAAATAAGACTAAGACACACACCCACACCCACACCCACACCTCTAACCAGGACCATATAGTAGCCTCTGAGCTAATAGGAGCCAATAGACCATCAACCTCCCCAATATGTGTCATGTTCTGAATAGCCTGGGTGACCATACACTACTATAAAACAACAGCTATCAGCGCCCATTTTCTGGGGCAGACAAAGGCAATTAGTACCCTTACAAGGTTACTCTGAATCAGCAGTTCTTGCTTTGCTCTGTTTACTGGCACTTAGATACCCACTCTGGATCGTTTTGGGGTGGAGGTGAAGAGCTGATGGTAGCTGTAGTAAAGAGAACACCAGCTGCTGGGCCAGAGACTAAGGAAAAAGAAAAGCACCATTATGGTATCGTGAAAGCTGTTTCCTGCAGTTAACTCTCCAGTTCCTGGCCCAACCTTTGTATCTCTAACCACCTTCACCTGGTTTTGGTCACTCATTGCTGGTCACTCATAGCTATTTACATTCAGTCCTTACAATGAGGAAGGGACTTGGCCTGAAAACTGTCCTGGATTTAAAACACTAACCTCTCCAGCTTCAAGGTCAGGCCTCCAGGGTGGCAGAAAGGTAATAAATGCCATCTCAGTCACAAGAAGCAAGCCTCAATACACCTCAAAGGCAAGTTTAACCCAAGACAGAGCTCCTTACCCATCAAACACTCACAGAGCTTACCCATCAAACACTCACAGCTGCCTCTGTGTAAATCAACTTCAAACTGGAGGACCTAGGTAAAGACTGAGCTCCATGAGGGTCTAGAGGCAGAATGGACAGGAAACAGACCTATTCAAGTATCCACTGGCTACGTGACTTTTTTTTTTTTTTTTTTTCCAAGAAAGGGTTTCTTTGTATAGCCCTGGCTGTCCTGGAACTCACTTTGTAGACCAGGCTGGCCTCGAACTCAGAAATCCGCCTGCCTCTGCCTCCCGAGTGCTGGGGTTAAAGGCGTGCGCCACCATGCCTGGCTCTGGCTATGTGACTTTAAAGCAGTCATTCGACACCATGAGGTGTCATGAGTCATTCTCCATCCAGGGCATCACCCATCCAATAGTCTCTTATCTCTAGGAGTGGCAGTGAAGATAGAAATGAGATTGGTGATTATGAGAGAGAGTAGACTAAGGAGTTGACTCAGGGTAGACTGAGGTGCTGACTGACACGTGAGTGACAGTAACAGATCCTTTCACTGAGACTGCACAAGAAAGTCCTTTCAGCCACTCAGCGATCTCTCACTTATTCACAATCTCTCTCTCTGCAGTGCTTCAGTCTAGCAAAGCAATTTCCTCCAAAACCTTCTCACTCCAAACATATAGCGTGTTGTGAAGATAACCAAATGACACTATAAGTCTCTGTAATTTATCATTTATAACTGTAATTTATTCTTGTAATGAAGAAATGCAATTTTTAGCTCCACATCTTCTCATCAAGAAGACTCAAAGAACCTTGATCATACAAAGGGGACTTGCAAAACAGCTCAGAGGGAAAATGGACTTCTGCTTATGAGCTGTGCTTGTCACAAGCTCAGCAAGTGTTGCTTCAAGGAAGGTCTGAGTGGTGCCTTTGTTTCAAGTACTGGACACTCACAGATTTACCAAAGCTTTGGGATATCAGGAAATCGGGAATATCTCAATCTTTTTTTTGTTGTTTTTTTGAGATAGTGTTTCTCTGTAGCCCTGGCTTTCCTGGAACTCACTTTGTAGACCAGGCTGGCCTCGAACTCAGAAATCCGCCTGCCTCTGCCTCCCAAGTGCTGCGATTAAAGGTGTGCGCCACCACGCCTGGCCGGGAGTCTCTCAATCTTACAGACACTTACTGAAAGAGAGGTTTTATAAGGCATCCCTTGCCCACTCAAATGCCTTTTCCAACCTAGTGGTCACTCCTTGCCTGGGTGGGACACTCAGAAGTCAGTCCCAGTGCTGGCCTGGTGCTGTGGAAAGTCCACGGTACCTGCAGTGGTGTGCCCGGTCGGGCTTGATGCTGCAGCACTTGGGACACTTGTACACCACCTGCCCAGGCTTCAGCTGAAGGCTCTCGATGAACTCTTTAGTGGCATTTCCTTTGGGCACTGCCCCCTAAGAGAACAGGAAAGGCATCAGGGTCAGTTGTCACTCTGTAGTGGAGGCAATTATGTCAGAGCCCCCACACATATGGGGGTCTGTGTTCCAGATCACAACAGGCCATACTGACCTTGGGGTTAATGTTTTGCTTCCATTTGTCAGCACTGTTTTTGTTGATCTATTCTTCCCCCCTGGGAACATTATAGTAGTAGCTGGGCTCACTGTCACCTCAGAGCACTGCCTTTGGGAAGGGCCACCGCTAAGAGGCATATCCCACAGCTCACCCCTTCCATGACAAAACAAGCTGCCTGATATTCAGTGGGCTCTGCCTTGCTTGGCTTTTTACTGGTGTGACTATTCTGAAGGATGGGCACTCTGTATTTAGTGATGGGCACCTTTGGTATCTGACATGTTATTCCACACTGGTAATTAATACTTGGTACTCTGGTTCTGGAGTCTGTTTGGACTCTGCACACATCTGAACAGGACACAGACAGAACACCAACGTGTGCAGGGTCTCAACAGCCAGTGGCACCAAGTACCTCCCTTAAGCTAAGTCCTGCGCTCACCATTCGTCACTATGGACTCAGTCTCCCAGATCTGTGTTGTTTTCCACCTTGCCTCCCCCACAGATGCTGGGGTATGTGTGCTGTGGACGTTACTGTATTAAGAGATCAGAGGAGGTAGCAGCCAATAGCTAATAACCAGGGGACAGAAGTTTTAAGACATTGATGTCTAAGGGCCACTGAGAAATGGAAGGGCATGCTCCAGAGAGAGCTGTGGGACAAAAGTGACTGCAGAGGTCATGTCAAGCCACAGGTTGTGGGGTGGGGGTGGGGGTTCTCTCTGGGTGACCTAGTGTCTTTAGTGGTACAGGCAGAAGCTTAGGCCCCTGTGCTTTGTGAACCAGATGAGAAGACTGACAAGAGTGACTATTGGTGGTTCACTAAGGACACAGCAGAAGTGGAGGGGAAAGGTGGGTACCAGACACAACAAACACGTAGAGCAGAACTAGCTAAGACTGTGGGTGAGGTGGTGACAGCAGAGAGGCACCAACAGGGGGTACACTTGTCAGCCACAGTAGAGTAGCAGAGAGGCAGCTGACCCAGGAAAAGCTGTCCAGCAGGATGCCTTAAAACATGGATCAGGGGGCTGGTGAGATGGCTCAGCGGGTTAGAGCACCCAACTGCTCTTCCAAAGGTGATGAGTTCAAATCCCAGCAACCACATGGTGGCTTACAACCACCCGTAACAAGATCTGACGCCCTCCTCTGGTGCGTCTGAAGTCAGCTACAGCGTACTTATGAAGAATAACAAGAAATGAATCCTTGGACCGGAGAGACCAACCGGAGCAAGCCAGGCTGTCCGGAGTGAGCGGAGCCGAACGGGGACGGCTGGAGCAAGCGGAGCCGAACGGGGACGGCAGGAGCAAGCGGGGACGCTGGAGCTAGCAGGGCCGGAGCGAGTGGGGCCGAACAGGGACGGCCAGAACGAGCGGGGCTGGCTGGAACAAGCCGGGGCCATACGGGGGCGGCCGGGAGCAAGTGGGGCTGGCCGGAGCGAGCGGGGTCGAGCAGAGCGAGCGGGGTTGATCGGAACAAGGGGAAAAAAAAAAAAAAAACATGGATCAGGAAAAAAGGAGCAAGTAGTGGCCCAGCACAGTGGTACTAACGAGGTCTGCTTCAAGTCTAAGTCCCACACTTGACAGCGGTGTGGCCACAACAGGTGACATCACTGTACCTTTGCTTCCTATTAAGTGGCCCCTTGGTCCAACA
This sequence comes from Mus minutoides, assembly GCA_902729485.2. NCBI lineage: Eukaryota > Metazoa > Chordata > Mammalia > Rodentia > Muridae > Mus > Mus minutoides. The sequence goes on from LR750059.1 coordinate 403,794, forward strand.
CCTGGGATTTAGGGCACACAGGAAGTTTATGGGAGGTGCTTGGATGGTGCTGCACACAACCAAGTGCTCAGGATACGATGATCATTCAGACTAGGAACCCAGCAGTGCGCCAACACTGAAGCTATGAAGCGCTCCAATACACCCAGACTCTATGTAGCACTGCTGTGCAAAGCCTGTGTACCTGTGCTGCACAACAAATCAAATAGGATCCAGAGGGTGTGTTTAGAGGTTGGGGGCTTCACACAGAGCACCACTCCCTCCAACCTCTGACTATGTCTGACAAACTGGAGCAGGCCAGTGAGGCAGAAGGAACAAGAGCTGGTTGTTAGGATCTATCCTATAGAAGGATTTTAGGAAGAGAAGAACTTTTTTATTTTTATTTTTTGGTTTTTCGAGACAAGGTTTCTTTGTATAGCCCTGGCTGTCCTGGAACTCACTTTGTAGACCAGGCTGGCCTCGAACTCAGAAATCTGCCTGCCTCTGCCTCCCAAGTGCTGGGATTAAAGGCGTGCGCCACCACGCCCTGCTGAACTTCTTTTTTTTAAAGATTTATTTATTATTATACATAGGTACACTGTAACTGACTTCATACACACCAGAAGAGGGTGTCAGATCTCATTACGGGTGGTTGTGAGCCACCACATGGTTGCTGGGATTTGAACTCAGGACCTCTGGAAGAGCAGTCGGTGCTCTTACCCGCTGAGCCATCTTGCCAGCCCGAGAAGAACTTCTTAAGAAATGAAAAGATGGGGCTGGTGAGATGGCTCAGTGGGTAAGAGCACCCGACTGCTCTTCCGAAGGTGATGAGTTCAAATCCCAGCAACCACATGGTGGCTCACAACCATCCTTAATGAGATCCGGCGCCCTCTTCTGGAATGCCTGAAGACAGCTACAGTGTACTTATATATAATAAATAAAATAAATCTTTAAAAAAAAAAAAAAAGAAATGAAAAGATGCATGCAAGTTGTGGTTTGCTTTTGCAACTGAGATGTCTCACAGGGTACAGACTCCAGCTAAAGTGACTTCAGACACTGGCCAAATAACAGTTCTCCTGCACTGGAAAGAAGCAGTGATGGGAGCTGTGGAGTGCAAACACAGGTACAGTGAGGCAGGCCAGGAAAGTACCTGGAGGCACCAGCTCGCAGAATTTCCTATAAACCTTAGAGAGCCCACACAGGGCTGCCAGAGCAAGCCCCTTTGTGAAGGTAACCAGATCCTCATTAATATTCTCATTATTGCTCATTAGTCAGCTGGTGATTAGAGCCTTCCTGAAAGTGTGCCTCCAACTGCACAAACTCCCAGAAGACTAGTTCCCATCAGACCAAGGTCCCACCTGTCCAGCCACCTGAGCCTGTGATGAAAGTGCCTTGAGGGTTCTAGCAGTGTTCCCTCCCAATCCCCACCACATCCTGCTGGGTGTGGCATAGCCCTCTACCCTCCTGTTCAGTGGTATCCTGGCTACCACATGTTATCCAGGCTAGAAATCTAGTGGCTACCTTCAGGTCTTCTCAGTCTGCTACACCCTTCATCTCCTCTGCTAAGGCTACTTCCACCTAAAATTGTCCTCAATCCCACAACCTTCCTCACATCACTATCACAGGCTTTCCTGGCCTTACCAGCTGTTGATTATTTCCAGGGTAAACATTCTAATTGTGAATGCCCATATGGTTTTTGTCATAGAGCCCTCACTAGCTCTCTGGTGACTATGGATCAGAGTTTGAGCTCCTGGGCCAGGTGCACAAGCCACACCTGACCCTGGCCCCAATCTAATGCTGGCTTCCTCCTGACACAATGCTGTCATTCCTGTCTGTGTGTGTTTGTGTGTGCCAGGGCTTTTAAAAAGGCATCACACACGTCTCAAGCTTCTCTTCTGTCCCCAGGACATGTTAGCACCATCTAAAGCCCTCTAGAAGTTTGGCAAGAAGCATTCAAAGTCCTCTGTACCCATTTCAAAACTAGTGTCTTCTTCCTAAGAGCCTGAACCTGGGGAACTGCCCACAGCAGGACCCTACAAGCAACTCTGACTCCCACAGTCTAATCTGGCATTCTTGAGATACACTGTAAAATTACATACCATACCGCATCTCTAACATGACTGTAAATTCCCAAGAGGACAGAGACAATGTCTTTCAACCTATAGCCTAGCAAATTGCTCAGGGCCTGGCATTGGGCCTGCATTCAATATACCTGAGCCAAATAATAATGCTATGGCAGACATTTATTGAGTGTGTATAAAGTACAGGCATAGTTCCAAATGTTTTGAGACTGAAAGCATTTTGTTGGTTAATTCTGACAATGAATCTATGAATGGGCAGAGACTATGCGATCCCTCATTTTATAGAACTGAGTAAAGCAGAGTCAGACAACTCCCAGGACATGTGGCTAAGGGACAGCAGATTGAGGATCCAGGCCCAGGCAACAGACAAGGCACAAACATGTTTACTAGGTAGTTTTAATAAGAGACTTAGACTGAGAAAAGCTTTTTTTTCTTTATTGTTTTGATGCTATCTATCACACTCTACTACCAATGACTGCATTAACAATACATGAGTAAGAAAATTAAAAATAAGGCTTGTTTCACAGCTGAGCATCTATACCTCCAGATGTGGTGGTACATTGTGGCTAGGTGGCCATTGAGCAGAAATTGCCTATCTCTCCTGCAGACCTATACCGTCCTTGAGAGGACACAAGTTACAGGTTAGGACAGCTTAGTTCTGAGACAGAATAAGCTAGTCCTTAAAAATCCCTGTTTAATCAAGGTCTGCCAAAATATTCTTGGCCAGAAGGCTGAAGACTGATGCTCCAACTTCATGACTTACTGGGGCTGTATAGTTAGGCAGCTATCTCTGCAATTTGTCTCAGTTCTGGAAGCTGTGTTAGGCTCCCTATATTTTCAGATAGTATTGTCTGCCCTTGGATTTCTGATGGGGTTGAAAGACTACTTATAGTCTCACAGCCAACCCAGGCTATTTAACATTGAGAAAATATATTTGAGAAGACAGTTTTCAGATAATGTACAAGCTAAACCAGGGTGTAACATATGGATTTATAAGTCTTTTAAGTTAGGATAGATGACAGAGTGTTCTATTTTATTGACAAAAATGGTGGACTGGGTGTTAGGTTTATCTTGTACTTTATAAATTACAAAATGGTAATAGTTGTGCTCAATTTATATGTGAGATAAAAGAGCCTTTTAAGTGGACAGAAAGGGGGAAGTGTTGTGGATGGCCCTGATGTTATCTGTATTTGATGTTAATGCCACTTTCCCAGGATTGGCTGTCTAGAAAGAGGAATAAATCAGTACTTAGGTGACTTCTTGTGAACCTTTTCCTAATGATAAAGAAACCAATCACTGGGCGAATAAGTGGGACTTCTGGTTGGATAGAAGAAGAGAGGAGGCAGGAGAGAGAATGGGGCTTTTGGACAGGGACAGCGAGAGGACAAGATGTAGCTACTAATATCTCCTGGTTTAGATGGCAAATCTGTCAGGACTCGCCACCAGAGGATTTAGATTCAATATGGCTTACAAGATTAGGATTCTAGTTGATGTGCCCAGCGATTAAGTTACCATTGATTCGAAAAAAAAGAAAGGAAGGAAGGAAGGAAAGAAGCTTGTTTCAATCATGTCTAGAATAGAGCATACAAAGGAAAGCAGTGGAGACAAGAAACTAACAAGAGACTGAATTTAAAAGGAGAAAAGCAGCAGTAGCAGCAGGAGGAGTAAGAAGAGGAGAAAGAAGAAGAGGAAGAGGAAGAAGGGGAGGAGGAGGAAGAGGAAGAGGAGGGTGTGGTGGTACACAGAAACAGGTAGATTTTTTAATTCAAAGCCAGCCTGATCTACACAGCCAGTTTCAGGCCTGCCAGGGCTACAGTTGAGACCATATTACAAGAAGAAAAAAAGAAAGGGAGCTGGAAGGATGGCTCAGTGGTTAAAAATACTTGCTGCTTTCTTTTTTTCTTTTTTTTTTTTGGTTTTTCGAGATAGGGTTTTTCTATATAGCCCTGGCTGTCCTGGAACTCACTTTGTAGACCAGGCTGGTCTCGAACTCAGAAATCCTCCTGCCTCTGCCCCCTGAGTGCTGGGATTAAAGGCGTGAGCCACCACGCCCAGCACTTGCTGCTTTTGCAGAGGACCTGAGTTCAGTACCCACATGAGGTGGCTCACACAAAATTATAGACAATAAGAATTCTGATATATAAGACATCTCTTCTCCACTGGAAATTTCCCTAGAATACACAGTGATTCCACTTGCTGATGAACCAGGAGCCTCTAGCTGATCTGTGTTTTACCTGAGAGCTGGACTCCTGACTCTGTGGCACCTTGCTGGCAATCCCCTTGTATAGCTCCACTTCACTGTTTTACATACGGGTCTGCATTTGTCATCATGTGCTTCCGGCAGAGGCATGAAGATCCTGTAATGGGGCTCATCCACAGCACAAGCTTTGACATGTTTCCCTCATTAATGGTAGTTATTTGACAGATTCTTTGTTTATATCTATGGGTAGCTACTTGGTACTCAGGACTGTGGTTCTCACCTACTGTGGTGGTTAATTTTAAGTGCCACAGTCTAGAATTACCTGGAAGAGTTTCAATGTGGTCTATATCTGGTTGACCTTTGAGCACGTGTGGGGGGGGGAGGGGAGATGACCGTTTCAGTTACATTAGCTGATGTGGCAGCATCACTCCCTGGGTTTGGGTCTTGCACTGTGTAAGAGTAAGCTCAGCAAGCACAGCATGCATGCATTCATTTATTGCTTTCTCCTTTTGACTGTGCATGGATACTTCAAGAATCTGCTGCATTCTTCCCTGCATGATAGACTGTAACCTCAACTGTGAGCTAAAAGAAATTCCCCAAGTTGCTCTTGTCAAAGCATTTGATTATAACAACAAAATCAAGGTGAAAGAATCATGGTGAAATCCAGGTTGTGCTGCAAGGGCTCCTGCAGAGGTTCCTGCAGTAAGCAGGAGAGCACAGTTTGTGAGAACAGCCCAAGTGCCAGCAGCTTCCTGGTGGTGCCCAGCCCCCACCTCATGTGCCTTCTGAACAATGAGTCCATCTTCCACCATCCAATGCTGACTGGCTTCCATTGCTCACCTCACACCTCTGCTTGCACCTAATTCACAGCAGTCTGACCACTGAGAAGCTTGGTCTGGCTTCATACATCTACTCCGTCCTAGCCCTTCTCATGCATCCACTGTGTTCCAGGTCAGACCCAAGGTTTTCCTTGTGATCAATATCCATTTGTTAGTTGTTCTCAGACCTGGTTGAATTTGAGGGCTCCAGGAGTGTAGTCCCCTCCCCCCAGCCTGCTGCCACTGAGGTGGGCCCCTGAAGCCACCTATGGCATGGCTCTCCAGCTAAGGCTGGCTTTGTTGTGCTAACTGCCTCTGTGCTACTCAGGGACCATCCTATTTCCAGCTGAGACAGCCTTGGGACAATATGGTGTTCAATCCAGGCATCTGCACAGACTGGCTGAGGGCAGAGCCTACCCTCTTATAACCCAAAGAGATTCTTGAGTAAAGAGAGATGCCTTGAGCAGAGGGATTTTGTCTTGGTGTCCATTTTTCTCTCCCATCTAGTGTTTCTTTCAGCCCCAGTTCGCCTTCCAGGGAACTCGGTTCTTGGGTATGCCTGGATGGCGTACCCCAATACAGGAGCATTTTCAAGTGTGTTAAAACCTAGAACTCTGCCCCTCCAAAGACTAGTAGAACCCCTGAGGGCAGGGGGCAGGAACCTCCATTGATTATTTTTACCATGTAGCCAGACTTAAGAATTGGTGGCTTAGCCGGGTGTGGTGAATTCCTTTAATCCCAGCACTCAGGAGGCAGAGGCAGGCAGATCTCTATGAGCTCTACAAAGAGTTCCAGGAATTACACAGAGAAACCCTTTCAGCCCTGTCTTGAAACAACAACATAACCAGTGGTTTAAAATAAGCTCCAAGTTCATCAGTTTCTGTCCTCTTAGCTTGATCCAAGCTAGTGCCATGTCTTCTCTAAATGGTTGCCTGCAAGTCTCACCTGAACCTCACTGCCAGCACAATGTCCTTACACTTGTCTCCCCAAGGTTGAGAAGCCTACAAGGTCTGGTGCAATCTTATCTCTGTGGCCTGTTTTACCATGCTTTAGTCTCAAGCTCATGCCTTTGAACCTCCTTTCTCTGCCTGAATCTGTCTGGAAATCTTACCATGCCCTTGCCTGCAGCTTCAGGCCATTCAGGTCAGCTCCAATGGCATGACTATGGAGAGGCCTTCTTGGGTTACCCTGAGCCAGTGGGGTACCTTTAAAAGCCTACTACACCCTCCCATTGCTATGACAGCACTTAGCAATTCTACCATTATCAACTCATTAATCACTGAAATGTGAGGTTCCAGAGGGCAGAGGTTCTGTCTGCCTTATTCTCAGCTTTACCTGCTGCTTGGGAAAGAACCTCTTGCAGGGCTGGCATCTAGTCAACACAACTGTTATCCATCCAGCAGTCAGTGCCCAGCAGGGCCTTGCACTGTTGCTATAGACATCCTTGTCCAAAGATACTCTGGTCTTGTCACTGTTTAGTTAAAAATTCTTACAGCCAGACTTAGTGGCACACACCTTTAATCCCAGTGGTTTTAAGAGGTAAAGGAAGGCAGATCTCTGAGTGTGAGACCAACTTGTTCTACACATTGAGTTCCAGAGCTACATACTGAGACCCTGTCTTGAAAAATAAAATAAAAAAATAAAAATAAAATAAAAATTGGGGCTCTATACTGTTTCCTATGTTTGTTCTTCTATAACTGCAGGGACTCCAAAGGTAAATCCATATCCCCTGGTCTTCCCACCCCAACAATGAGCTGTGGAGAGGAGCCACTGCCTGATTTCTGTGTGGGGATTCCCCCTCACCTCTCAGCACCAACCTTGGACTGGCACCCCTCCCTGCTTGTCCATAGCAAACTACACTTCCTCTGTCAGGGCTGTCCTCACCTGTCTTTCCATCAGAGGCATCTTGATGGGAGAGCCGGTACTGAACTGTGAGCTGAAGAGAAGAATATAATTTCCTTCACTGTCTCCAATAGCAAGGGCATCACACAAAATTCTGAATAAATTTTTAGTTTGTTTTAACTCTTTTATACCCTTGTGTATGGGGCACTTTCAAGAATATACAAGGTCTCCACTTCCTTAGGTGGTGACTGTTCTACTCTCTAGGAGGTAACATCAACACTGGGTCACAGGCACCAGGCAATTCTATCTGGACCAGTCACACAGGTAACTGAGCTAGGAAACTGTTTTACCTTAAGAGGGATTAATAATCCACCTTCAAGAAGAAAACTGGCTCAGCCCTGTGGTCTGTGCTGTACTTTCCTGAGGTTCACAGGAACTGTGGTGGCCATTAGCAGAACTTTCTCAATTTAATGGCTATCACCCCCATACTAAAACAGTTAATCCACAGGGAGGGCTTCACCATGTTACCTGCATGGGTATTTCCTATTCAATACAATGAAAAGTCAGGAGGGCTTGATTCAGGATATAAGAAATATTCAGTGGCCTTTGCCTCAGTTGATATATTTATCTAAGTCATTCACTGAATAAAACAATAGTTTTACCCATGGATACTCAGAGGTGTCTGTTATAGTGCCAAACAGGCCTGGCCAGCTTTTCAGGAAAAGAGAAACCATTCCCCCTGACAACAAGGTGTCTCATTATGTAGCCCTGGCTGGCATCTACCTGCCTCTGCCTCCCAGGGGCGAAAGGTGTGTGCCACCCACACCCAACCTTAAAAAAGGATTCCTATGTAAGCTAAGTGAAGACTAAATCTATCCATGTCCTGAAACTGGATGTGGCCTGCTGTAGCATCAAAGCAGCCCAGGTCTTCACTATCCTCCAGCTTGCTTTCTGCTCTGAACATCTGGCCCAGTCTCTACCGTTATCTGATTACATTTTCCAAACAGAGGCTGGATTTCCTCTTGACACAGAAGGCTTACAAACACATACAGCAGTGTGTAGACAGTGTCACTCAACCTGTCTCCATAAGCTTCGTCCCCAAAGCTGCAATGAGAAGCAGCGTACGTTTCCACCCAGCCCTGGTCATCCTTTTTACACATTCCCACGATCCATGGGGGGGGAGGGCCGCATGCAGGCTGTGGCCATGCCAGGGCTTGAGGGAAAGAACGTGGGCTGGTCAAAATGAGCCCAGACATACTCACGGGGTCCGTCAGCATGGCCCGGCAGTGGGAGGCCAGGGCCAAGAAGGCCAGCAGGTTGAACACAATTCCGTTGATGATGCTGTACACGTAGTCTCGGGATGGAATCAGCATGACAAAGAGGACTACAAATTCCGCATAGAGGACCAGAAACCAGGTGACAAAGGCACAGGCAATGCCACAGCCGTCTCGGATAAACCACATGGTTCCCGCAGGACCAGGGGAGGGAGGCGGGGCACACTTCTCTGGCTGCAGGTATTCTGGTTTCCGCTCAATGTCTCGGAAGTGGTGGGTAGGGATGAGCATCATAAGCTATTCTGTCCATACTGGCATCTGAAAGGAAAGGGAGCAGAAATATGGTGTTATCTTAGCACTAAGGACACTTGACAAATAAACCCTCCCTCCCACAGATACTGCCTCAGCTCCTCTTCACTTAAGGGCTGCCTGCTCGCTCTGTCTCACCACTGTAAAGCAAGAATGCCTTCCCTAAATCTTCATATGAAGGTGAGAATGAAGAGACCAAACAGGGCAATGCCTTGCCCAAGAGCAGGCAAGTCAGACAGCAGTACAGCAACGACAGGTGGGACTAAAGCCTAAGTCTCCTTGACTGTGAGACCACTGGGCAAATAGTCCATTATATTAAATCCGAGAGCACTAAACTGAAATGGCTTGCTTCTAGGACAAGAGGCTCTGAGTTCTGCTCTCTTTGTGAGTGATGGGGCAAGAATAGAGATACTGGACAGTGTGTTCAAATGTATTTCTTACCATAAGCCACTATGTTCCCACCTGTGAAGCACTGTCCCTACCAGAGTTGTTGGTACCAGAGCTAGAGGGTTCTGGGGAGGGGCCCATGTTGAACATCCTGCATAGTTCACTGACCATGCACAAGTATTCTCTTCAAGACACATTATTCCAGTGGAAAAGTGATGGCTAACTAGCTTTCTTCCTAACAGTTACAACCCTGACGTCCAGAGATACAATAACTAAGAACTGGGAATGAAACAGAACAAAGCATAGTGAAATAAGCACGAAAATGCCATAAGAAAGTCATTACTTTGTATGCTAACTTTAATAATAATAATTACTATTGGCTTTTGAGACAAAGTTTCTGTGTATAACCCTGGCTGTCTTGGAACTTGCTTTGTAGACCAGGCTGTCCTTGAACTCACAGAGATCCACCTTGTCTCTGCATTCAGGGTGCTGGGATTGAAGGTGTGAGACCACCATGCTTGGTTAAATGAAGAATAAAATACAAATAAATAAAAAGCTTTAAACAAACAAACAAAAAAGAGAATTAACTAAGAATCAGTATTGCATGTCCATCCACAACGGGCTAAAGAACAGAGAACAGAGATGTCTTCTGTTCCTCTCAGCTGCTATACTTGTTGTGACACTAACCAGAATTCTCACTGGGAATTTGATGGCTCAGCTCATTCCCAGATATAGAAACTATGGAAAAGCACATGTAGCACAGTGGCTTAATCTTTGGAGAGCAAGTCACTCTACAGTTGGAGAAATGACCACGTGCAGCCCAAGCCCATGGTCTTTTGAAAGCTCTGGGTTTTCAATGGCTTTGTTAAGACTAGCCTAAACTTGAATCCTCCTTTTTCCCCATCAGAAAGAAGATATGGTTGGAACAGAGCACAGTCATGAAAGTGGGAAAGCTAAACAGAGTGAAATGTTGCTTAGGCTAATCATGCACAGTCCAGCTCTGCTCCAAATTAGCTTAAGATTCAAGACAGAAAGGTAGCTAAGTGTGTGTCACATGCCTAGCTAAAGGAACAGAGTAACAAATTAGAGCACTGTCCCACAGCAGGAACACAGTGCTGGAGAACAAAGCTGTAACATACAGAGAGTAAGTAACTTTCTCTGTTGTGACACAATGTCTCTTGGTCGTCAACCAAAATTTTCTAGCTGAGCACAGGAACAAAGCCTTTGGCAAGAAGACGGGATTTAGAGTGGAGGAAGGCATTTGGGAGTGCTGGGGCTCCCAGTCTTTAATTGTACATGTATGAGTTTGTGTGTAGGTATGTGCATGGACATGGACATGCCCAAAGAGGTCAAAGGAGGGCATCAGATCTCCTGGAGTTAGAGTTACAGAAGACTGAGACTCCTGAAATGGATGCTGGGAAACAAAGTCAGGATCTCTGAAAGTAGCAAGTCTCTCTCTCTCTCTTTTTTTTTTTTTTAAAAAGATTTATTTTATTTATTATATGTAAGTACACTGTAGCTGTCTTCAGACACTCCAGAAGAGGGCGCCAGATCTCGTTACAGATGGTTGTGAGCCACCATGTGGATGCTGGGATTTGAACCTATCACCTTCGGAAGAGCAGTCGGGTGCTCTTACCCGCTGAGCCATCTCACCAGCCCAGTAGCAAGTCTCTTAATGCTCCAAGATCACAAGCTTAGATGGTATGATACATGTCAGAATCTACTTTGAGGTGCGTGTGTGTGTGTGTGTGTGTGTGTGTGTGAGAGAGAGAGAGAGAGAGAGAGAGAGAGAGAGAGAGAGAGAGAGAAAGAGAGAGAGACACTGTAAGGAAATTAGGTGAAAATGTCCTTAAAGGCTTATAAGCCAAAGCCAAAATATTTGAAATTGGTGTTTAGGAAACTCAAACCAAACCACCTTCTTCTGGTACAGAGTCTTGTATATAACACAGGATTCACTGTAATTGACGGCAAGCATGTTCTTCTATCACAGGCAGGCAAGCACAAATGCATTGCATGAAGTGCCGCCTGTGGCCCAGAGCTCCTGGAGCTTGACTGCTGGTTGCTTCTTGAGGTGTGTTACTCATCTGTTCACAGATGGGCAGCTCCAGGCCTTCCTACTGTGACCCATTAGTCAGACTTTGCTAGACTTATAGGCAGAGTCCAGCTACCATGGTTATGGTTAATGATCACTTGCTGGATAAGGGCAAATCCCTATCAGTCTACTACTTGCCCTAAGAAAAATCTGGTTGCAGTCCTGCAATCAAAGGTATGACCATCACATAAACACACAAATTCTCAAAATATATTGTAAGTATGTATGACATTCTCAATGTATTAATAAAAATTTAATATTTAAATAAAAAGAGCAAAGACCCACATGCTACTACCTTCATCCCAGCCAGTACCCCTGGTCCTTTTCTACTTCATCTCTTCTTGAAGGGCAAGATACCCTCCTGAAGGCTTGAAATACTTCAGACAGGTCTGATTCTGAATCCTTAGAATCCCTTTTAAGCCAGGCGGTGGTGGCGCACGCCTTTAATCCCAGCACTCGGGAGGCAGAGGCAGGCGGATTTCTGAGTTTGAGGCCAGCCTGGTCTACAAAGTGAGTTCTAGGACAGCCAGGGCTACACAGAGAAACCCTGTCTTGAAAAATAAAAAATAAAACCCAAAAACCCAAAAAACCAAAAAAAAAAAAAAGAGAGAGAGAGAGAGAGAGAGAGAGAGTCCCTTTTAAATCACTGTGTGAAGACTTTGTTTCTAAAACATTACACCCACTCACCCAATCTAGTTCTCCCACCCACAAGTGCATTCCTTAACAGCATGAAAGTGGATTGGAGGCTGTGTAAAGTAACAGTAGCAGAAGACAGTGAGCCAAGCTGGCTAAGGCAATTCAAACCTTCCCCAATTGTTTTCCTAGTCATAAAGGCAAGGAGCATCTAAATACACATGCAACAACAGCTATCACGATTAAACCATTTAGGGCCCTACAAGTGGAAACTATATAGATAAATCTGTTTCATCAATTTACACACATCAGTAAGATGTAGGAACTCCTAAATGGGAGACTCTCGGTCATTCCCAGCAAATCTATCATGATGGATGCTGTAAGGAGGAGAGGCCCTGGCTGCTACTCCCCTTAAATTCATCCTAAACATTTAATTCCTGTTTAAACTAGTTTCTATCAGAGTTAAATGACTTTCAGTCCTCACAGTCACTTAAAATGTCATCTCATGCTGGGCCTTTAATCCCAGCACTTGGGAGGCAAAGGCAGGCAGATTTCTGAGTTCAAGGTCAGCCTGGTCTACAGAGTGAGTTCCAGGACAGCCAGGGCTACACAGAGAAAACCTGTCTCAAAAAAACAAAACAAGTCATCTCAAACAGTCTGGCATCTTTTCAGAACTTTCTTGAAAAATACCTAGAGAATTGACATCAACCTCCAGTTTAATGGAACTGTTTTTGGTATTGGACTCTTTTAGTCCACTTTAGAGTCAATCATAAAAAGCATTTATTCACAAACTGACTTTGTAGGTGAATGGCCCAGGTCCTAGGAGCTTTAGAAATGAATGAGGGTTGAGGGAAGGGAAGCTGGAGGGATGGCTCAGACTGTAAATATAAACACAGGGTTTAAGCTCCCTTTCTACCAAAGCCTTAAGGGACAGTCATGTCAAATTGCAAATTCGAAGGTGCTCTGCTAAGGCTTCTCCCGCCCTTTTCCTGATAGGCGGGAGAAGTAGATTGAAGCCAGAAATAGAGTGTTTAGTTGTTAACTAAATTTTTGTAGGTTTAACTCCTGCCAATCTAGTTAAGATCTTAGCTTAATTAAAGCAATTGATTTGCATTCAATAGATGTAGGATATAGTCTTATAGTCTTTATCAGAAATTAAACTTGTTTGTTTCTTAGGGCTCTGAAGGCTCTTGGACTGATCCTAAACTTCTATATGGTTAGCTGGGGTGAAAGTGGAATAGGAAATGTACTTATAATTGTCAGGGAAGGAAAAATAACGTTGTATTTAGGGTTTATGTGATGCGTTAATATTTTGGAGTTATTATTGGTTAGGTATTTATTGCTCTTGCAGAGGAGCTAGATTCAGTTCTCAGCACCCATATCAGGCACAAATACATACCATATGCATAGACAAAAAGTGAATAAATAAAATCTTTTAAAAAATTAACCAGGCATACAAAAAATTTGGTACATTTACACAATGGACTACTACTCAGCTATTAGAAACAATGAGTATATGAAATTCCTAGGCAAATGGATGGATCTGGAGGGTGTCATCCTGAGTGAGGTAACCCAATCACAAAAGAACTCACATAACATGTACTCACTGATATGTGGATACTAGCCCAGAAGCCTAGACTACCCAAGATACAATTTACTAAACACATGAAACTCAAGAAGAATGA
>LR750059.1:417190-436454 GCA_902729485.2 Mus minutoides
AAGGGGGTGGGTAGGGAAGCAGGGCGGGGATGGGGGAGGGTATGGGGAAATTTCTGGATAACAGTTGAAATGTAAATGAAGAAAATATCTAATAAAGAGAAAAAAAAATAACCAGGCAAGCAGAAAATTCATTTATCTGAGCTACACTTAACCTAAATTTAATGATGAACTGTATGCCTACTTTCTGACGAGACAACAAAAATCCAGTAATGAACAAAGAATTACTATGTTTGAAACATTTCATTAAAATAACAGAATGAATCACTACTTTTCCACAAAGGTAAGGGTGTGGCCAGAGCCTGACAGAGCAAATCAGGCAGGCAGACCTGGCTCTATCTTGCCTTATGGCAACTCCACACAGTCAAAATTGCTTCCCCCCATGCTTGCCATATTAAAAAAAAAATGTAAAGGGAAAAAAGTAAATGTCACATCTGTACCCCAAACCTTATCTGTACTAAAGTTCACCAAAACCCAGACAATGGCAGGGTAAGTTTCCCCTTGTCCTGCCGCACACTCACATCGTCCTTTGTTCTTGAGACCAGGTTTCACTGTACTTCTGTGATCGACTTGAATTCACCAAAGATCCACCTGCCTCTGCCTCTATCTCTGCCTCTGTCTCTGAGTCTTCAAATTAAAGATGTGCCACACCATACCCTGCCAAATGTTTCTTTCTAATGAACTGACCATTACATTTCCAATTTTTGGAAATGCTCAACAGAGCATAGAAAGGCATTTTTTTATACCCAGGCTAGCCTGGGCCTCAACACCTGCCTTCACCCAAAAACAACAAAAAGCAAAGCAACAAAGCAAAATGAAAAACCAATAGAAGATTCCTTCTTCCAGAAGCAATTTACAAGCCCTCTGAAACAAAACCTCCTGGAAATCCACCGAGACTAGTTGGCCTTTTCCAAACTTGGGTCAGCTTGTTCAGAGCTCAGAGATGAAGCTCAAGGAGCACCCAGTAGGCAGAAGCAGGCAGATCTCTATGAGTTTGAGCCCAGTCTGGTCCACAGAGTTCCAGGATAGCCAGGACTACATAGAGAGCCTGGCTCAAAAAAAAAAAAAAAAAACCACTCCAAGTTAAACTGTATTTTAAGCCATTTTTTTCAGTATATATGTATTTTTGAGATAGGGTCTCACTCCCGCCTGACCTGTGTGTGTGTGTGTGTGTGTGTGTGTGTGTGAGAGAGAGAGAGAGAGAGAGAGAATATGTGTTTATGTACTTACCGTGCATATGCATGATACATGTATAGGTCAGAGGACAACTTGTGGGAGTAGTTTTTCTCCTACCATGTGAGTTCTGGAGGTCAAACTGAAGTTGTCAGACTTGGTTGGCACTTTTACCCACTGAGCTATCAAGACAATATTTAAATCTGAGTAGGTCCAGAATTAGTATGAGTTTTATAAATTAGCAAGAAAGTAGTTTGGGATAAAGTGGGGCTAAAAGATCTAGACACAAAGCAAGTGAGCAGCCCAGCCCAGTGCACAGCACTAGAAGCCCAGGAGTCTGAACACTACAGATCCTTATCTTCCTAACCAACCTGTCTTTCTGGATTCTCGGCTACTGACTTGGTCTGGAAATAAGACTTTACGTGCCAAGGTTAAGACTTACTTCAACAGGACTGTGGCTAGGGGTACTAAAAATTTGTTAAGGTGAAGGACTGAACTCACCCAAGGTATTCCCACACCCCTGACACTGAGTGGGAGACAACCAAGGGCCTTAGTCAGCGAAGGAAATCCAAACAGTTCGTGCATCCTGAAGGCCACAGGTCCCAGGAGACTACAAAAATATGATTTCCTAACTTTCCTGCAAAGTACTGGGATGATGAGAGCACCGATATTTGCCTCTAGCTCTTTCGCCTTCGCATCTGACTGCCAGGAGTAACTTGGCTAAGTGACTCAGGAAATTTCCCAAGAGGAAAGCAAATGATTTTCAAAAGTGTAACTAGAAGCGGCATGGTGTCAACCTCCTTTCCCTTCTAGGTCAATACTGAAATATTATCCCCAGTTTAGCCCTCAGTCTTTGAGCTCTATAATACACCTCTTAGGGTGGTGTACTATAGACCTGGAAAGTGGGATGTGTGACTCATTTTCTCACACAGGACCTTATGAAGCTCAGACAGGCCAGCCTCTTAACATGAAACATGGAGGAGCCTTTCCCTAATAATGAAATAATAAGTGTGGCTCACGTATTGCTACCAATTTTTCCATCACTATGGTCCCAAACCACAAGATCTAGGACAAGACATGCAGACCCAAGGTTAAATTATGAAAGGCTATTTATATCTAGTATTCATAAATAAGGCCCAGGCAGGACAAATGCAAAGAATGCAAAGGAAACAGATCCTTAGGAAACAGCCCCTGGCTGAGGTTCTAAGAGTTCACAGCACTGCCCCAGGTGCTTCTGCTAAATAGCTTTTATAGCTTTAATGAACCCGGGTGGGTGGGACATATTTACTTCTGCTTTACATGTTATTGCTGTTAGCAGCAGCTCTTTTCCCTCTTGTACTTGGTGCTTAACTTGCACAATTAGTGCCTTATTACAGCCCTAATTACCAACCAGCTCAATTGAGTACTTCATTTTACTATCTGGTTCATGAACTAGCTCAAGGGCCCAGACTCCTCAGCTATAGTAAATCCTAAACTTCTTTTAAGCAAGTGCCTAATTCTTCATGTTTTTTGGTCCATGAAAATGTCAAGTATTCAAAGGCATTAGGACACTTCCTGAATGTTTGGCTCTCTAAGCATGCATTATACGTTCAACCCTTCCCTTCATTCCAGATATACCAGATTCCGCTCTGAAGGGTTCTCTTCTTAGCTATTTGGAGTTTAGCCTTACTTTGTACATAATTTTTTCCTTTATCTGATAAAGTGAAGTAAACAGGGACAGGACTTAATCACATTCCGTGTTCTTCTAGAAAGAGGATTCAAGAGAAGTGAATTCAGGCTAGAACATCCATCCTTGCTTTTGAAACAAAATCTGTGGCCTAGGGATATAGCTCCATGACAGAATGTTTTCCCAGGACTCATGAGTCTCCAGCACCAGCATCAAAAATTAATTGAAACTGAGCAGTATTTTACAGGATAGTTACCAGCTTCATAACAAACATGGACGACGTTCTGCATTAGGTCCCCTCGTAGATGACATGGAGTTTGTGAGAGGCTACAGAAAGTGACATTTGGGAGCCACAAAGCTTCCACTTAAATCCTGCCTCTGCTACATATTAGTTATGTGCTATGTGACTTTGCTCAGACACTTATGCATTCTGTGCCTCTGTTTCCTAAACTGTAAAATTGCCCTCATAAGGCTATTCTGAGAATTGAATCTTTGTAAAGTTCTTGGCATACAATAAGAACCACAAAGTGTCACAGAAAGTTAACAGAGAACAGGGTTTTATAAAAGGCACAACAACAAAACAGCATGAAACGAACAAAACCCAAGAAAAATGGAAAAGCAAACTGGTGTAACACAGTATAATGTGCCATCCTTGGCTATTTCATTTTTCTGGTTCTAATATGTTCTTTGAATTGCTTCAATAAATAAGAACTATGAGTTATGAGGTTTAAAGACATCTAATGTACTCAATGAATATGATGAAAATGCTCTAGCAGCACACAGGAAAAATAACTAGTGATGGCAGCAGTGTTCCAGCAGAGAATATAAACCCCACTGTTTATGTTCCTTGAAGTCTTCTGAGCCTAATACCAGATATTACTCATAAAATCAGTCACCAAGTAGATAACACTGGCCCTTCTTCACAGAGACCCGGTCGTCAGTTGTCAGGGGTAGGAGATGCCCGTGTGGTGCTGGGGAGGGAACCTAGGGCCTTTGCACATGCTACTGTCCCACCACTAATACACTTTTGAAGATATGCCAAAACTTTTCCCAGGAAAATGACTCATGGTAATTAAACTCAAGTCAAACGTTCTTCCAGTATCTTTTCTGACTTTTCAATCTTCACCGCACCCCACCGCCACCCCACTATATACTATTAAAATGGTCTCTCTTTCCAGCAATCTCTAGCACCTAACAGCAGGAGTCCCTTGCTATTTCACCACATCCTCACACAGAATCTAGTTGTCCAACCAGAGATGGTGTCTAGGTGCTATATCAAGTGTGGCATCTGTTCCTCCACAAGAGGAAGAAAACCCTCTGGCTCCACCTTTTCCAGTTACCCTAGAGGGCAAAGTTCAACCCTACAGGAAGCCTTCTCAGGAGCACCTGTAGTATTATGTATGGACACAGGAAATTCACGTCCAGTCTGTCAAGAAAAGGCTATCATTTGAGGGCTCAGCAGCTAACAGTTCAGTACCTAGGAATATAGTCAGGCACTTCTGAAATCTCACTATAGTCAGTAATCCATTATGACAACTCTAATCACCATGCTCTGTGGCTATGCTTACAAGAGCCTTCCCTTCTACCATGGAAGACTCTGGTCAGTGTTCTGTTTACTTACTTAGTTAGCACAAGAGAAGAAAAGCCTTTTTTCGACGGGTGGGGGCAGTGTCTTTGAGACAGGATTTCACTATGTGGCTCAGGCTGTCCTTGAACTCACTGTGTAGAGCAGGCTGACCTCGAACTCAGAGATCTGCCTAGCTCTGCCGCCCAAATGCTGGGATTAAAGGCAAAGAGTGACCAGCACCTTTTATTTCTTGTTGATTAAGCTGAAGGGTTACTTTTGTTAAAAATAGAACACCAGGTAAGTTAAGTCTCTACCAACTCTCCCCTCATTTTCCCATAGAGACCCTTTAAAACTTGATTCATATCCTCTCTCTTCCTTAAAGGGCCCCTCACTATGACCCCAGCTTCACCTTGCAGGCATCCTTTCTGGATAACCTAGGTCCCATATCCTCCCAGGGTTGGTTTTCTTTCATGAAGCTATCCATCTTCCCCGGCGATCCCTTCCATCCAGGCATCCCGAAGTGCAAGACACTCTCCCTACTCTCTTTGGAACAATACTCCAGCAACCGCACGGGGCAAGGGTAACTTGCAAAGCTTAGGACATTATCTGATGATGGGCAGTAGGGGAGGAAAGGTTAAGGAAAAACAGGACAGAGATCGATCCCTGAAGGAATGGAAGGAGGGGTGAGAAAATTGAGAAGCTGGCGCCCCATTCCTGGTGCAGACCCTTCCCGACCAGTGACCTAACGAGGGATCCATGGTCTCTTTCCTTCAGCCATCCTAGGGACTAACTAGGAGGGGGTTGAGGAGATGGTCCCT
Organism: Mus minutoides; assembly: GCA_902729485.2. NCBI lineage: Eukaryota > Metazoa > Chordata > Mammalia > Rodentia > Muridae > Mus > Mus minutoides. The sequence continues at coordinate 422,412 of LR750059.1, forward strand.
CATAGGCAGCACGACTTCCGCCTTCCTGAAGTGTCTCACGTGCGCGCGCTCGGCTACTTCGACTCCGGCCCGAGCGCCGGGTTGCGCGCTTCTCATCGAGTCCCGGCTGGGGCCCCGCGCCTCCCTCCTTCTAGGGCTTCCCCACTGCACTGACCGTCAATCTGGAGGCAGCTAGCAGTCCCGCACCGCCTGCTGCTGCCCAGGGGACCAGCCTCCAGCGTCCGCGATGGCTCGGGCACCGGGCGCCACGGCTTGCCGGACTCGGCCTCACACGGGGCGGTGCGAAGAAGAAGCCCATGGAGCTCCAGGCGGTGGCGGCAGCCGCGGCTGCAGGAGCGGCCACCGCGCGGGCTGATGACGCGCAGGCGCGGTGGGGAGAGGCGCGTGCTGATGACACGCCAGCGCGCGCGGTGAGCTGAGCAGCATGGCGTCGGTGGCGCTAAGCGAGGCCGAGAAGGTCTACATCGTTCATGGAGTGCAGGTAGCGGTGGCGGCCGTGAGTGCAGGCCATATTGCGCAGAGAGGAGGTGCGGGGCGGCCACGTGGTCAGAACGGACGCCCGAGGCTTAGTGCTGCAGCGTGTGTCCAGTATGCCTAAATGTCCACAGCTCTCGGGATGGAGGAGATTCCTAGCTCATCAGGGAGCGGCGGGCAGTTCCTGAGGCTGCAGTTTAATGAAGCAATGTCCTTGTGGCCTCTGCACGCTCTGAGAGTGCAGTGCCCGAGGTCCTGTAATCAAAATAGCGGCACGTGGTTGGACTCTGGTGACTTTGCACACAGAGGCCGTGTATGGGGGGGGGGGGAAGGACTTTAAAATATATACTGACAGCAAACACCACACGCCACACACCCCCTAAAAAGAGGAAAGAAGGAAATGCATTTTAGTAGCAGAGTGCTTGCCTAGCACGCTCCAGACCTTGGTGTCTGGCACCTGTAATCCCAGCAGCTGGGAAGTGGAGACAAGAGAATCAAGAATTTAAGGCCAGACTGAACTATAATGACCCAATCTCAAGAAAAATCACCTTTACATATATATATATATATATATATATATATATATATATATATATATATATATATTACAAATAGAGAAAAACAGGGAGTGTTTTTCTTTCTGGAGGTGCTGGAGATTGAACCTCATGGCTTTGTGCATGCTAGGCAGGCATTCTATCATGGAACCCTTTTGTTTTGGGGGTTGGGAGTAGGGGCGCTGGTTTTGCTTTTGAGGAGGAGAGCTGGTGTGTAACTCCTATCAGTCCTGCCTTGTCAGAAGGCATGCCTTATCACCACCCGCTGAGAAGAATTTTTCAAAGCAGACTGGTAGTCTATGGTGTAATTGTTGATTTACCTGTTTTACTTGTGGGGCGCTTAGATCTTTGGGTAGCTACAATGACTACTGCGATCTGGGCTCAGTCCTGCTTTTGAACGTTCAAGAGAAGTGAAGGATGTTTCCTGGCAACCATCCTCTAGTATCCTACAAGCCTTCTCCCTACAGTTGATCTTGTGATGTAGCCATCATAGTAAGGCAACCTGTTACCATTTAAACTACATAATGCAAGTGAAGGCATTATTATTATTATTATTATTAAAAATCCAAACCCACAACTCATTAGCTTTTTAGTTCAAGATTAGGTTTAGTAATAGCGGGGTATATGCACAGTGGGTTGTATGGGAATTTTAAAGTAGTTAGTCTTAGGAGTGGGGCTTCCCTTTTAGTTTTTAATTTTTTTGCCAGAAGTGTGACTTTGTCATTCCATATCCCTAGTCTTCATGGTGACACATTAAGAGTTGTTGGGATTTAAATTCTACAGATTCAGGAAATCTTAAATGACCTGAAGAAAAAGTGGGTTCATTGCAAAAATTGGAAATCTTCCATCCAAAGCTTCATAATACTTTCATAAGAACTATAATGATTGGTGACTATCTCTGGTGATTCATCTTCTTTTCTTCAACAAACTATATCCTTTCTCAGTGATCTCTTGCTGTCCAGCCTCCCTTCCATCTTGGTAAAGTCTGTCCCAACCCCTTTAATTTTGCATGGCTTCTCAATCATATCATGACCTAACAACTTTTTGGTTTTTTGAGACAGGGATTTACCTTTAGCTGTCATGAAATTCATAGAGATCTACCTGCCTCTGCCTCTTGAGTGCTTGGAATAAAGGTGTGTGCCACCCTGTTGAACTAGTCTAACAACTTTTAATTAGATCAGACATCCAATTTCACTGAGAGAATTGGTCTGGGCTGCTAGTGGTTCATTATAAATACAGCTGGTCACTCCCTGTGTGGCATGCCTTGGATCACACACCTACCTCTGGCCCTGTTAAGGGTGGATAGTAACTCAGGTGGCCACTCCAGAGCTGCTCTGTCCCAATGGGCTGGTCTGGCCTAGTAGGTGTTAAAGCTGGCTTCATAGCCAGATAGGCCAGGGCTGTTGATCAGGCTTTCAAACAAGGCTTTCCTGGGGTCTGTCAAAGCTGTGGCATTGCTTTGTTCTTGGCTGCTGGAGGAAGGCATAGCTCAGGTGCTGTTTTCTGTATTTCTGCTCCTTTTCTAGCTCTTTTTTTTTTTTTTTTTTTTTTTGGTTTTTCGAGATTGGGTTTCTCTGTGTGCCCTGGCTGTCCTGGAACTCACTTTGTAGACCAGGCTGGCCTCGAACTCAGAAATCCACCTGCCTCTGCCTCCCGAGTGCTGGGATTAAAGGCATGCGCCACCACGCCCGGCCTTTTCTAGCTCTTTTAGCTTGATCTTTACCTGAGTCTGGTCTTCAGTGATGAGATTGAGAAGTCAGTATGACCAGTTACAACTAATCCCCAGCACATTTCCTGCTTAGCCCTTTGCCCTTTCCATTCAAAAACCCATGGCACAGAAAGCCTGTGCCCATGTCTGGCCTTATTGAGCCATAGCCTTCCAAAGAGAGGCAGAGCTACTCAGGGAGCTTGGAAAGTGAAATAACAATTGCTACCTAGTTTTACCTGCCATTTCTTGTGACTGGGCCTGCAATGCTAGGCCAGATAGTTATTTTCTAGAAGGAAGACACTTAAATCTGAAGTCTCCTGTTCAAAATGCCAAGGTATTTGACATGTCAAAGCAAGGTAACTGAAGGGTCACCTTCGAGAACTATTTCTAGTCTAGAACCCTCCCGAGTATGTTGAAATAGTAGCACCAATTATCATATACCATTTCCAAGTAGCAGAGTTGTTACAGTCACGTGGGTAACTGCTGTGCAAGTCACCAGGAGCTGGCCCAGCATCCAGAAGCCCTCAGTCTGAAGTGTTCTGAAGGTCAGGGTCCATGCCATCATCATGCCAGAAATTGTTTCCTTCCTGTTGACTTTCAAAACGGATCCTTCAGTCTTGGATGGCAGTAGTCTTTCTTTCTTTTCCCCCTCTCCTTTGGAGAACATCCACCCTCTTCGAGAACCTGATGAAGTTCTTTTTTTTTTTTTTTTTTTCCGAGACAGGGTTTCTCTGTATAGTCATGGCTGTCCTGGAACTCACTTTGTAGACCAGGCTGGCCTCGAACTCAGAAATCCGCCTGCCTCTGCCTCCCAAGTGCTAGGATTAAAGGCATGTACCACCACGCTCAACTCATTATTATTTTTAATTATGTGTGTTGTTATATGCACAAGTGAGTACAGGTGCCAGCAGATGCCAGAAGCATTGGATCCTTTGGAGCTGGAGTTGCAGGGAACCCAATTGAAGTCCAGTGTGTGTTCTTAATCACTGGACCATCTCTCCAGCCTCTTGCTTGTTTGAGAGAGAGAGAGAGAGAGAGAGAGAGAGAGAGAGAGAGAGAGAGGAAAGAAGGACGGACAGAAGGAAGGAAGGAAGGAAGGAAGGAAGGAAGGAAGGAAAAATGGGTTGGCGAGTGGAGAGATGTCTCAGTGATTAAGGGTACCTGTTGCTCTTGCAGAGCTGTTTCCAGCACTGACTTGGTGGCTCCCAACCATCCATTACTCCAGTTCCAGGGGATCTGAGACTGCTTCTGACCTCCTCCAGCATCAAGCACACACATGTACACATACATACATAAAATAAAATGAATGAATCTAATTTTAGAAAATGCTTTCAAGTGTATTTATGGAAAATGAGGAAGATCTTAGTGAGATTACTTGGTATTTTATTGTGTGCATTGTGTGTTGGCTTTACTTGTTATATACCTAAGTATTTGAAGAAAGACAAGTGTAAAAAGAATGTGTAGGGGGCTAGAAAGATGACAGGAGCACTTCCTACTCTTTCAGTGAACTCAGGTTAAGTTCCCAGAACCCACAGCTGCTCACAACCATGTGAATCTTGACTTATACCGATCCAGTGCTGCCATTCTGACATCTATAGCACCAGGCTTACATGAGGCACACATACTTACAGGCAGGCAAAACACTCATACACATAAAGGAAGTATAAATAATAAAAAAAAAAAAACACATGTAAAATGATATGCCATCCTTCATATAAGTAAAGGGGATTATTACCCCAACACTAGATTATTATCACAAGAAATCTGAGTCATTTCAATAGAGGGTCCAAATACCAGATTTATACAAATGTGTGCATTGTGTAATAATGCTTAATTTAAAAGGGGAAGGTGTAAAAAATATCTGCTCATTTCAATGGAGGAAATGCAAGATAGACTAAATCTCAATAAGAGACCCAGTTGTTGGCTGGGGTAGATGGGAAAGAAGTGAAAAGAAGCAGGGCATGGAAAGATCATAATTAGGTAATGAGAAGAGGTCGTTACTCGGAGCCATGACTTGAGGAGTCACAGAGACATCCCTTAAACCTGGGAAAGGAAATAAAAAATTAAAAGTAACCAGGATTCAGTGGAAAGGAAATATAAATGTTGCAAAGGAGTCAGGTTTACAAATAAACACTGTGACTATAGGAAAGGGAAGGAAGGGCAAGGAGAAGAAAACCGAGACATTGTATCTAACTGTACTCTACTGCAAAGTTTATTTCTCTGGGGAGGATGGTTAGCAGCCCTGAAACAATGCATATACTGAGGGAAAAGATATATGGAAATATGGGATAGATAATGACAGCCAGGTTTCTCCCTACCTCCACCTCTAGAGATTTGGTACTGGGACTCAGAGAAAAAAGTTACAAATAAGAAAAAGCCTGGAGTGAACTGTGAACATGAAGTGGGAAGTGAGATTTGATTTGATTTGATTTGAACTCCTGGCTTCTTGATAGATGGGGAACTAAATGAAGACCTGATGGTTAGTATATATTCTTTCTAGTTCTGTTTGCTGAGATGTTCTAGAATTCCACAACAAATTTAGCACCCATATCCTGGTTTTTTAATACTTTCTCCCAGTATGAGGAACTCCTTGGGGAAGGGCAGGGAAAACTAACCAATGGCTAGAACATTTGTGTTGTCAGAAATACGAAAGGATTAAAAGGCACAAAGCCAACCTAAAGACACCAACATGCTTAGGAGTGACAAATATCAGATTATAGCACAACATAAAATAGCTATCTATGAGTTGTGCTGTTATAAGTAGACAATGAAAAACATAAGTAGATTTGCATAAGGGACAGGCACCATGTAGCTACCCTGGAAACTTCTCATACAACAGGGTTAACACACTGTTCTGTAAAGGACCAGGTGGAAATTGGTGTATTTCCCTTCAGCAAATGGGGGAAAGCAGTCCTAGTACCTAAGGGACAGACATAGCTGTGTTACCACCTAATTACAGAAACAAGTAGCTCACCTGCATTAGTTTGTTGACTCTTTTTTTAGGTTAAATATTTTAGATTGTGTGTAACAGGTCTTGTAGAACAAATTTGGAGTAAACAGGGCTCAGGTTGAGACAGTTGTGTCTGTAGCTCTAGCAAAGCATAGCCTTACAGGTTTGCATATGTGTGTGTCTGTGTCTCCATTTTGCTTGCTTTAATGCATGTATTCTGTACATCCAAACATGCCAGGTCTTTGTAGTGAGGCACATCTGACATGAAACCATAGTTCTCTCATCATTCACTGTAGGATGAGTCACTTCTGAGTCTCTTCCTTATATTAGGCTGGTAGTATTGTTAGTAGTGTGAGGACAAAATTTGAGGTGAACCACTGAGAGAAAAGGAGGTTGTGTATTTCTGGAAGGGAGTCTGAGTTTGGGATCACAACTTGAACCTTGTTCCTGTAGGAAGACCTTCGGGTGGATGGCCGTGGCTGTGAGGACTACCGATGTGTTGAAGTAGAGACTGATGTGGTATCTAACACCAGTGGGTCTGCCAGAGTCAAGCTGGTAAGTTCTGTGGCCACTGTTCATATCCAGGTGGAGAAATGGATCAGTTACAGGCCCTGCTGTCTTGGGGGAGGGGGTGCACATTGGTCCTGAGGAGACCAAAGTCCCTAAGCCATATTGGGAGAATACATCTCTCCAGATCCAAAGCACTCCTCATCTTAGAATACCATATCCCGCCGGGCGTGGTGGCGCACGCCTTTAATCCCAGCACTCGGGAGGCTGGAGTTCCAGGACAGCCAAGGCTATACAGAGAAACCCTGTCTCAAAAAACCAAAAAAAAAGAATACCATATCCCAAGCTGAAACACCACAGCTGTCTTGAAGAGGAGTGTGGTCGTTCCTGAGAAGGACTCTTGGATGTGTCTACAGGGTCACACAGACATCTTGGTGGGAGTGAAAGCAGAAATGGGGACACCGAAGCTGGAGAAACCAAATGAAGGCTACCTGGAGTTCTTTGTTGACTGGTCAGTGCTGTGCAGGTTGTTTTAAAGCAAAAGGAATCCTTGGGATGTCACTCTGGGGTAGAGTGTTTGCAGAGCATATAGGAGGCATTAGGTTCAATCTCTGCTTCCCCCCACCCCCCAACACACACATACCCTAAAAAAGATTGAAAGAAGATTCAGAAAGTGAGCCCTGTCATGTTTATTACGTCATTCATTTATCCAGGAGGTATTTACTCACCAAGCAGTAGGGGACCTAACCTTGTTTTAATTGCCTGATGCTTTTCTCTGAATGAAAAAGGCCTTCAGCTTGGAAGCCCAGCATATGGTCATTATGAGGGTCGAGTGACATTTCAAATGGTAAGGTGCCTCGACAAACACCAAGCACAGGTAATATTGATCACCCGGCCCACAATATCCTGTTTCTCTTCCTGCTCTTGCTCTGCAGAGAACACTTTTTCCTTGACAGGTAGGTCAGAATCAGCCACGCAGCCTGGCAAGCTGGGCAAGTAGCCATAACGCAGGCAACAAGCGTGTTGGGAAGAACCAGGGCTCATCCAGCTCTTGGCCAGATTGTGTGGCCTCAGTCTGTACTTGAATCTTTTCCTCTAAGAAAAGGGGATGGTAACGTGGTTATGAGGAAGAGTGAAAACAGCAGGACCTAGACAGCAGCTGATTTCCCCTGGGATTCAGAAACCTTATTTCTCTCCCCCTGTTTAATATTTTATTTTATTTTATTTTATTTTATTTTATTTTATGTGTATGAGTGTTTTGCCTTTGTGTAAATATCTCTGCACAACATATGTGCCTGCTGCCGTTGGAGACCAGAAGAGGGCGTTAGATCTCTTGGAGCTGAAGATACAAACAGTCATAGGTGCTGAGAATTTAACTTGGGTCCTCTGCAACAGCAGCAAGTCTTCTTACCCACTGAGCCAGCTCTCCAGCCCCAGGATGGACTTTCTACTGTAAGGCTTCATCTCAACCTCTGTGCCTGCCTTGCTTCTTGAAGCTAGTGCTCACAGCAGAGGGCCTTTGTCTGAACACAGTCCAAGAATAGACTGTGAAGGGAATTCTGAGTGCTTGTGAGAAAACTCCAGGAACCCAAGACAAGAGTCTTGTGACCTCAGTTTCTTCAAAGACACAGGATTGTTCTTGGAATGTGTTTTCATGCCTCCCAGGTATAGCAGATAAGAGTGAGTTTATTTCAGATTGTTTTTTTTTTTTTTTTTTTTTCCCTTGTTCCGGTCAACCCCGCTCACTCTGCTCGACCCCGCTCGCTCCGGCCAGCCCCACTTGCTCCCGGCCGCCCCCTTACGGCCCCCCCGCTTGTTCCAGCCAGCCCCGCTCGCTCCGATTGGCTCCGCTTGCTCCCGTTTGGCCCCGCGGGCCGTCCCCGTTCGGCCCCACTCGCTCAGGCCCTGCTAGCTCCGGCATCCCCACTTGCTCCGGCCGTCCCCGTTCGGCTCCACTCACTCCGGACAGCCTGGCTTGCTCCGGTTGGTCTCTCCGGTCCAAGGATTCATTTCTTATTATTCTTCGTAAGTACGCTGTAGCTGACTTCAGACGCACCAGAGGAGGGCGTCAGATCTTGTTACAGGTGGTTGTAAGCCACAATGTGGTTGCTGGGATTTGAACTCATCACCTTCGGAAGAGCAGTCAGGTGCTCTAACCCGCTGAGCCATTTCACCAGCCCCTCAGATTGTTCTTAACAACTGGCTATTGTTATTTGATTATATGCCTCTATGGGTTTTTTTTTTTTTGTTTTTTTTTGGTTTTTTTTTGGTTTTTTTTTTTGAGACAGGGTTTCTCTGTATAGCCCTGGCTGTCCTGGAACTCACTTTGTAGACCAGGCTGGCCTCGAACTCAGAAATCCGCCTGTCTCTGCCTCCCGAGTACTGGGATTAAAGGCGTGCGCCACCACGCCTGGCTTTTAAGGGGGGGGGGTTGTTTTGACACGTGCAGCTTGTCCTTTTGATTTTATGAGAACTTTACCCAGATGACCTTTTTTTAGCCCTCTAGGTATAAATTGCATGATGCTCTGAATATAGTTAGCTATCACATGAGACTTTAGTCCATCTCATTTTTAGGCTCCATTCTCCCAGTTTCCACTGCCTCCAGATCAGCAAACATTCTATAGGTTAGGTCCCCTCCTGGTTCCTGCTAGGTCTAGGTGTGTATCCTGTAGCCCTAAGACCTCCTCCGAGTTTAGAGGTGTTAGAGGGACCATGGGACTTAGCATATAGTTGTACACATGGCTGAAATTTGTCATAGCTTTGTAGATGGGGCAACTTACTTGGGACATTTCTGCCCCTCAGAGATTCTACACTCAGGATTTTCAGTGGGTGTGGTCATATGAGGACCCTCTACAGTTCCACAGCTTAGACTCCCAGAAGAAAAGCATATGACCAGTTAGCAAAGTCTAGGCACTGCGGCCACTGTTTCAGCCCTGTCCATTCAGGAGGGCCATGTTTACATGGTAGTTAGTCTTCCTGTCTTCATTTTAAAACACAGAAGTTGATCTACAATAGACTCATGTGAGAAAAAGACAAATCAAGTTTACGGAGAGGAGGAGACTTCCCAGGGTCAAGTGGCCACAATTGCAGATCTGACTCTGTATCTTGCTCTTTCGATTCCTACAGCATGCAGAAGTCAGTTTAAGAAGGATGTTGAGCTTGGGAGAATTAATGTACATTCATCTCTCTGGTCAGTTTTCTTTCCAGCTCATTCTCTACCCCATCTCCAGTAGCCTCCTCCTTGGCTGCTCTCACCAGTTGGGCTATCTTGGAGTTGACGCATCCTGCAGGTTAGGTATATAGTAGTGCTATCCTTTCCTTTGCTGCTAAAGGAAGCAGAACTCCTTCCCTGGCCTCATCTGCAAGTTCCATTATTTACAGACAGAAGAGCTGTAATTCTTTTTCTTTTCCTTCTTTTTTATTTTCTGCCCCACTCATCCTGAGAAGACCACAGGCATGCTGACTACATTATAAAAAGTGTACTCAGATGCTGGGGTACAGGGAAGGAAGGATTTCACTGGACTCTGATTTGTGACTTTTCCCAGGAGATGTAAGATTAACATATGTCCCCTCTCTCCCCTGGGATTCACAGCAATTTAGCAGGATTTGTTGCGGGAGTGGACAATGGTTGTGGATGGCTGCATTTTCCCCAGTCACTGACCCTGTTCTTACCAAGGTCTTGTTTCATCTCTGTCTAAGTCTGTGGCAAAACTGATACAAGTCTGGGTCCAGAGAGGTACCTAGTGTTGAGGTGACCGTGGGCTCACACAGCCTGAGTACAAATGAAACTCAACTCTGGCACAGTTATATTTGTCTGTGCACCATCGTTGCCCTTATTCCGTTGGTCTCAGGAGACACCATCTAACATGAGAAGTACAATGTTTTTCCTGCAGCATGACATGCAGAAATACCGTGGCTTGCTGCAAGATGGAGTTCCTCTGTCCAGAATTCACAGAAGTCTCACTGTATGCTGTGTGTCTAAATATGAGCGTGTGGCTGGTGAGCCTGCTGTGCTTGGCCCACTCTAATCCAAGTTGTCAAGGAAGGGTGACTCCAGTGTGGCAAGATTCTTTGCACTGCTTCCTTTCAAAATTTAGTTTATAAAGCAGCCTTACTGACCTAGCTGAGAATGGCTGTCTGCTGGTCTATTTTCCTCCTAAATCTCAGAAGACCTCACTAGGAGCTCCAGTTTCCAGGGAGTTCTGACGCCTGTCAAGATGTATAGTCCCAAGGTAGTGAATTCTAGCTTCCTTAGAAGGCTTAGCTTATTCTGGTTGGCCCTGGAGGCAGAGTCGTACCTGTACTCTTGGGTGTGCCTTGCTTTCTACTTAGCAAATCTTATCATAATCTTCATGATTAAGCCTATATTAAAATATCTTTAATAAAACTTCCAGGTCTTCTTTACTATAAATAAAAATAAAAAGAGGGCTGGAGGTGTATCTCAGTAGAAGAGTGCCTGCCTAGAATCCACAGTGAGGAGCTAAGGTGTATGGGTCAGTAAGTAGTAGAATGATTGCCTCGCATGTAGGAGGTGCTGAGTTCCTTCCCTAGTCACCAAAAAAAAAAAAAAAAAATCTTCAGAGGAGACAGACGCAGGGAAGGGTCCATAGCACAAGTAAACCCATTCCTTATCCTCCCTTATCAGTGTTTCTGGGGCTCTGTAGAGTCACAAAACCTCGCTTGATGGAGAACAGAAAGGTTGCTAGGCCCTGCAGGCTGCCATCTGTACTAGAACCTCACTTAAGACTTTGAGGAGACCAATCCCTTTCTTGCTGCCTAGGAAACAGAAATGGCTCTTGGGTGCCTGTTGATATGCCCAGCAATATGTATGCCACATGCTGAAGTGCTCTGCTGGAGAGCCCCTATCTGCAAGCTGTAACAGTTGCTCCCCAGTGGGAGGAAAGTATTATAATTGGTGTTGGTGTGCGGTTCCTCCTGCCACTCTGAGCCCAGCTTGATCAGCAACTTCCAGGTTCTTATTATTTCAATTCTCAGTGGTACTGGTCTCTCAAAGCTAATTGCTTTTCTGCTAACTCATTCTCTTTGGGTTTGTCTCCTTGGAATGATAATATGGACCCAGGTAGGTACTGCTCTTCACTGCCTCAGTTTGGCCTGCTTCTTGTGAGTGGTGAGACAATTTGATATGTCTCAGCCCTTTGGTAGGGTACTAGCTACCTGACCCCACCCAACCCAGCAACTCCAGGCAGCACTTACCATAATCTGGAATCAAAGTGGACCTTAAACCCTTTCATGGGTCCTTGCCTTGTTTGTAGTTGAGAAAAGTCCATCTTAAATGAGAACTTTGAAACTTTAAGAAAAGTTGGTCCATCTAAAGCCCGGATGAAAGAATTCAGTTAGTTGCATGTTGCCCTGAGTGCCACTAGGTGGCATCCCACTGAGTCCCTGCTCAGCTTGGACTTTGATTAGAGCTTTTGGACCTAGGAAAGGCTTGGTTGTGATTGGGGAATCCAGGACAGTGTTGTCATCCCTGGGTTCCAGTGTGCCAAGTATCTGTTAGTTTCCTCTGAGATCATAACTGGTTTTTAGTATAATCACGTATTTTTCCCTAGCTCAGAATCAGAGTCTCTGAAATCTGGTGGGTAAAACTGTGTCTGTTCTTTACCTATCAGGAGAACACCATTTTTTTGGCTGAAGGGCTGGAGGTGGTGACAAAGCAGAGAGGTGCCACCCAGGTTCTGCAGTCTCAGAAATGAGTGCTTACACACAAAGGAGTCAGCCAGGGTCAACCATTCTCTGCAGCAGCCTGTCCTGTCCCCTGGCTGAATAGATTTTCAGGCTTTAGTGGTTGCAAAGGAGCAACAAAGGCCCCGAGTCGAGTCCCACTCTTGGTAGACGTCACCTTGATCTCACCCTATGCCAGTTAGCCAGAGATATGCCAGGCTGCAGGAGCAGGGTGGAGGGGGTGAGTCAGGAGGGTGGAGAGCTGGCAGAACCCATGTTCTTCCAACTAGTGAGCTGTTTTTCTTGCTCTGGTAGAGGGACTGGAGCGTGCTTTATGGAGAGTCTGAGTTAGTTTGGTAACTAAGAGCATTTGGTTTTATGATCTACTGTGGTGATACATATAAGCAGGAGCATGGAATCTCCAGCCCTTGTACATTCATTCTCATTCATTCATACTCCCTCTCCCTCTCCCTCAACAGAGAAGGTTTTCCCTAGGACTGCTTTCTTTGACCACATCTATGGTCTGATGATAAGTTCCATGATCAGAACACCCATTCATCAGAGATAAAATATAAGCCCAAGGCATAGCGTGTGTGAGATCTTATGGTGGACTGAACTACAGTGACATGGAAAGGGGGTTGCTGGTCAGGCCTGAGGTGCCTGAGTTAGACCCTTAGCTGCTTAGACATTGTTCATCTACAGCAAGCTACACAACTCCTCATCTGAATTATGTCAGAGAGTAAGCGTGTGGTTCAGTGGTAAAGAGCTTTCCTGGCATTTGTGAACCCCAGTTTTACTTCCTAGTACCAATAAAATAGATATAGATAAGACAGCAGGCAGTGCCTAGAATTGCTATTTGAACAAAATAGCATCTGAAGTGCTCAGGGTTGTGTGTAGCACATAGTAAACATTCATTCTTTCTCTCTTGTTAAATTGTTTGTATTTGCTACCCTGTAAAATGAGAATGCTTCCTTTGAGCCTATAGGTCACAGACCACCTGTAAGATTTTAGTCTCTCTTATGTGGTACTTTATTTTTCCAGAGGAGAGACACTGTCTTGCCAGGCGGTGGTGCACATATATACCTTTAATCCCAGCACTTGGGAGGCAGAAGCAGGCAGATCTCTGAGTTCAAGGCCAGCTTGGTCTGCAGAGCAAGTTCCAGGACAGCTAGGACTGTACAGAGAAACCCTGTCTCAAAAAAATCAAGGAGGGAGAGGTAGAGGGAGGAAGAAACCTGTCTCTGCCTTCTTGAGTGCTGAGATTAAAGATGTGTGCCATCACACCCTGCTACCAAAAGAATTAAAATGCTTTTAATCAGACCTGGGAAATGCCGCTGTCTCCCTTAGTGAATGTGTTGCTCACTGTTGGGTGGACCCTTTGGGTGTGTGCCATTACCTGTGAGGGCATTTGGTTTTCATGCCCTAGAGATGGTCTCTGTGGCTCTGTCCTCTCTGCTTAGCACAGTTGCAAAGGGTCCCTGTGTTAGTCCCAGTGATAGGGCAGAATCTTCATTTCTCTACCTTGCCTGTTTCTTCTTTGCCAGAATATAGGCACTCTGGTTTTTTCCTAATTTTATTTTTTTATGTGTCCGGTGCTCCGTGGAGGCTGGAAGAGGTTGTCAGATCCCCTGAGACTGGAGTCACAGGTAGTTGTAAAAAGCTACATAGGTGCTAGGAATCAGACTTGGGTCTTCCGGAAAAGCAGACAGTGCTCTTAACCACTGAGTCATCTCTCCATCACCTCTCTGTTCTCCAAGGTAAACACCTACTCTATCCTTGGCCTCCTCTGTAGGAAGTACCTCCTCTGTAGGTGACTACCCTACAACTAGGAACCATACAGATATAGTACTGGACCATGGTTACAGAAACCTCTAGGCTTCCTCTCTGCCTGATTGTAAGCTATGCTAAAAGAGTCGTGTGTTCAAAAATAAAAGGCTGTCTTAAATAGATAAAATTTACAGCCGGGCGTGGTGGCTCATGCCTTTAATCCCAGCACTAGGGAGGCAGAGGCAGGAGGATTTCTGAGTTCAAGGCCAGCCTGGTCTACAAAGTGAGTTCCAGGTCAGCCAGGGCTACACAGAGAAACCCTGTCTCGAAAAACCAAAAAAAAAAAAAAAAAAAAAAAGATAAAATTTACTTCAAATTTGCTTAGTCCCAAGGAAATAATG